>JBBHKE010002393.1:190206-346859 GCA_037447655.1 Zygnema cylindricum | reverse complement strand
AATGTATAATAAATAATTGATAATAATAAAATATAATAGTAAATAATTGTATTGAATACTAATTATAAATAAGAATATTAAATAATATATTTATACGAGTAAATAATATTTATAATGATAATAAGAAATAATTATAAGTAATAACACATAAATATAAAAAAGAAATAATAACAAATAACAAATGAAGTAAATACCAAATAAAAATATTAATAAATATTTCTAATAAAATAAATAAGATATAATAATTGTAAGCAATAATAACACATAGTAGTATCTAATAATAACAATAAATAGTAATAAAAAAACCGCATGATAAATTAAAAAGCACGATGGTAAACCATCTGAGTCCAGGTGTACAAAAAAGATGGCATGGCCGAATCTGAAAGACCACAAACAGAACTATTATTAATGAATAACAAGTAATAGCCAATACTAATATATATTAATGTATAAAGTAATAAAAGTAATAAAAATAAAAGTAACAAGTAGTAACAAATACTAATGAATAACTGGAAATGATAAAAGATAGTAATAATAAGTAATTATAGTAAGGATAATTTATAATAGAAAAAAGGCAGGATAAATTAAAAAGCACGATGGTAAACCATCTGAGTTCGAGGGTACAAAAAGGGTGGCATGGCCAACACTTAAAAACTACCAGGGCAATGAAATTAAAGAGAGCAACGGGAACAACAACAAGGCAAATATAAGCACCCAAACCCGAAATGAAAAGCCCGGCAACACTCAAATCCAAAACCACAACTCTAACACTAACTCAATTATCTATCTATGAAAAGCAACCCCGTAAGTCCCCCCAACCCGGGGGAGCATGTTGAGGGAGGTTTGAAACACGGCGACGATCCACAACCGAGATAGTCGATCTGGGGAGAATAGAAGCCTGCACTCGCTGTAAAGCCATAGATAAGCGTCGACGATAAAAAGATGTAAAGACCGAAGGAAGAGGGCTCCCAGGTCCTCGGCGCTCGAAAGCTCGTCGAGCGCAAGTACGGAGAAACTCGTCCATTGCAACGCCCACACAACTAAAGATCTCGACCGCTATCAGAATAAAGTCATCCATGGGGTCCATGTGAGCATAATGACGCTCCTTCGCCTTAGCGGCATCACAAGCCGCCACCCCAACATTTCAAGCCGCCCGACCAACAACCGTAGCCGAAAAAGGGTTTTCCAAAACAATATCACCGGACAAGCGACGGGCACCATCAAGCAAAACAATATCGATCCAACGTGATGGAATAATGTGAGAAACCTCCCGACGCACAGAAAAGCCCCCCTCCGAAGCGATAATCGCATTAACGTCGTGAATAGTGTCGTGCGCTTGGATCAAATCCCCATGGGAGCAATGAAGCAGATGGACACCATCGGGCCCCAAAACACGACCACATGCACGAACAAGAGAGCCAAGTAAAGGAGGATAGGGGAGGCCAAGGCGAAATCGAAGGGCGATGGTGAATTGAGCAGTTGAGAATCGGAGAGTTGACAAAATAGGTGTAGCCAAAAGCCAAGATCCAGAACCTGGTCCACCACAAGAGAGAAGAAGGGCAGGCGAAAAATCAGAGGGAAGCGCCTTGAGAAGGTTAGATTTAATGGCGGCGACAGCCCGATCGGAAATTGATTCTTGGACACGCTCAGCTGATGTGGTAACCAAGGTGGAGAAAATCGGCACATCCACTAGCGCATGGGGAAGAAGAGAACGTGACGCGTCCAATAGAGTCCGCTGGAACGCTAACACACCGTCTGAAACGAGGGGGACCACAGTAGCTAGAACAAGGGTGTCCCTAGCCAAAAAACGGGAAACAAAGGTAGAGGCAATAAGACACCAACTTCCCAAATAGGCAGCGGGAGCAACACGAGCAGTCAATAAGAGACCCAACCCTCCGACAGATACAGGGAGGGAAGCCTGAATGCGGGCTGAGGGCCTGGACTCGCGATCGAATGCCCCACAACCTAACAGAGTGTAAAGGACGTCCATGAGGCGATCGTCATATGCCGAAAGAGAAGAGACGAATGTCGAGGTGGAAGGGGAAGGACGAGTGAGGTAAGAAGGGCGATGGGGAAAACACCTGGTTAACATAGCAAAAGCCACTTGGGGATCGTGAAGGTGAGGAAAGTCGTCCACCTGGGCCAAATGTGTCTGTAAAGCATCATCAAGCAATTGGGTCACGAAAGTATCCGAACCAAAGGGGCAACCTAGCACACGAATGCCATCGGAAGGAGAAGGGGTTTGAAAACCAAGAGGGGGGGTAAAGGAAGGTGGAATATCCTGACGAGACCAAATAACACACTTTGAAGGTTGGATTGAAAGGTTGAGTTCGGCTAAACGTTCTTTGAAAAAATCGTATGCCAACATGACTTGTTCTCTAGGCCCAATTATGTGCATATCATCTGCAACCAAAGGGAAAAGGCAAGAAATGAAAGCGGTTGCGGAAGCACGAAGGGCCCGATAGTGGGCAAGGGCGAACAAAGGTCCGCCCAGAGGGTCGCCTTGGCGAGTGCCAGTCGCAGAGGAGAGTGGAATGAGATCACCGTCGGTCGAAAAGGAAAGGCTGTTTGTCAAAGAATAGAAAGCCCTCACAAAAGGGAATAATTAGACAATTGGAGATGAAGCCGCCATAAGCTGTGAAAAAATCACGTTCCGATCCACCGTATTAAATGCATTGGAAACGTCGACATGAAGTACCAACCAATTTGGATGTACATCCAACAAAGCCCGAATCCCGTGGACCACGGCCTCACAACCTCCTCTCGTGGCCACTCCAAACTGATGGGGAGAGAAATAGTCATGGAAAGCTGGTTGGAGCTGGAGACATATCGCACGAGCCACCAATCGGTATAAAACCTCTCCCACGGCAATAGGGCGGATCCCTCCATTAGGTTTGGCGACTGCCACAAGGCGAGATGCCGTGAGAAGATCACAAATCCGAGGGGGCACATCCCCACTAGCTATAAGAGAACATACTCGAAAAAACACATCAAACCCCCTAGCACCCGATTCAGGGGGCAAAACATCGCGAAACAACTCATACACTGTGCCCGAAGGGCCCCCCGGTGAAAGATGAGGAGAAGAGCTAAGTGCTTTAATGAAAACCTCCCGATCTAAAGTAAAACTCTCAGAAGGCTCAAAGGCGTGGATGGAAGGGGGTAAAGGAGAATGTGCAGGGGGGTGGAGAGCTCGAAAGACCTCAATAGTGGAAGAAGATCGGGGAGTAAGGGTGAATGGTTGTAGGGCCCGAACCGCTCGAGAAAGCTCACCAACACGGCCTAAGTGAATTGCTCGACGATAAGAGGCCGGGACATCTGATGGCTTAGGTGGGCGACGTGGTATGAGAGAGGTGCTCGATACCCGATCCTCATGCTCGGCCTGTAGGGCCTTCCAATCACCATGAATGAATTGGCGACAACGTGCCATAGTTTCCCTAGCCCCACTGCCCCCTCCACGACCGGGAAGGACTAGGACCCAAAGAGAGAACATAAAAAGAAGGTGCCAATGAGCAATGTCTGTCGGGTTTGAAGAAATGTGGGACAAAGGGAGGTGGAGAGCATCTTGTACTATTGTCCTCACGGCCATATGAATATGGGTGTACAATCGCGGGCGAGGGGCTCCCAAATCATAAGCCCCCAAAACATCTAACTCACGAACAAAAGTCCAGTCTTCATCTGTGGGGCCGAACGGGAGTGTGGTCGACGACGGTTGAGGAGAGGTGATAGACAAAGGACCACCCAGGGCTCTACAATGGCGACAACTCCGTGTATGAAGGGAAATACCGGCCCCAGCAGAAAAAGGTTGAGACACCCAGGACATTCCAAACGCCTAGAGGCTTGTTTACGAGGTTTGGGTGGAGGTGGGGGAGGGAGAAGGGAAAAAGAAGGGCTTCCAGACATGGTTGACAAGTCAAAGAAACCATGGGAATTGGGAGGGTGATAGGACGAGAAAACATGGGAGTGGAATAGGAACCATGTGTATGGGAAAATTGGTAGCGGGATAGAATGTATTATAAAGTGTGATGCCGTAAAAGAGGGGGGAGAGGGGAGGGGGAGGTGGGGGAGGTGGGGGAGGTGGGGGAGGGGGGGGAGGGGTTCAAGTATCGGTTTTGGGTGTGTAAGGGGTATAGGGGGGGGCGGGGGGGGGGGGGGGGGGGTGGGAGAGAGGATAAAGAAATGTTTGTTTGATTTTTTTTTTATGTTTTTTAAGGATTGTGTTTTTTGTGTGTGTGTTTTGGAACTCTCTATATGGGGGGCTGGGGAGTCGAATGATTCATGGGGAGGGGGGGGGAGGCTAGTAATGACCTAGTGGGGGTCACACCTGTGGTTTCGACAATGTGTGTGCTGTCGTGTAGTGAATGAGAAAATGTCGAGATAGAGATGTTGTCGCGTAGTGAAGGAGAAAAAGTCAAGATCCGGAGGTACACGTTGTGCGTGCTATCGCGTAGTAAAGGAGAAAATGTCGAGATGGAGATGTTGTCGCGTAGTGAAGGAGAAAATGTCGAGATGGAGATGTTGTCGCGTAATGAAGGAGAAAATGTCGAGATCCGGAGGTACACGTTGTGCGTGCTGTCGCGTAGGAAAGGAGAAAATGTCGAGATGGAGATGCTGTCGCGTAGTGAAGGAGAAAATGTTGAGATCCGGAGGTAATAAGTAATAACTAATAATAATAATTAATAATAATAAAAATTATTAATAACAATAATAATAACTAATAAAATTAAAACTTAATAACAGTTATCAATAATAAACAATAATAATAATTAATAATAAAAAATATTAATAATAATTGGTATTAATAATTAACACTAATACCAATTAATGTTAATAATAATTATTAATTTTAATAAATAAAAACCAATAATAGTAAATAGTAATAATAATTAGTAAGAATAATAAACATAATAAGTAATATTATGGAAGAGTAATATTTAATTATAATAAATAATAATGATAATAAGTAATGATAACAATTAATAATAATAAACAATAATGAGAATTATCAATATGATTAGTAATAATAATTAATAATATTAAATGATAATAATTATCAATAATAAAGAATAATAATTAACAATAATATATAATATTATCTAATAACAATTATCAATAGTTCTAATTAATCATTGTAAATAGTAATAATTATAGTTAATTATAATAAATAATAGTAATAAATATTAATAATAATTAATAGCAAAGAGTAGTAATAATAATAAATAATAATGTCAAACAATCATAATAAATAATAATAATTAATAATAATCATACATATTCGTTATTACTAATGAATAATAATTTGTAGTAGAATAACCTAGAATATCATCATCATCGTCATCATTATCATCATGATCTTCGTCGCCGTCGTTATCATCATCATCATCGTCATGTGGTCATAGGTAGTTGTGTAGCCATGAGTAGATGTCGTCATGAGTGGTTATGTTGTGTGAGTTGTAATCCTCATTGTTATTCAACATCATTTTAGTATCATCATGAATCGCCATGATCCATCGTCAACATGCATTGTCATCATGGGGCCATCATTATTTATTAACTCCATGTATCACAATTATGTAACATCATATACCACCATCGTCATTACACCATCATCATGCACCACCATCTCTCTTTATTACGATGCACCATCAACATGATCCATCACAATGCTTTATGATTATGCAGCATATTGGTGCACCATGATTGTGTACCACCATTGCTCACCATCGTCTGCACCATTATTACGCACCATCACAATTGTTCCATTGTCATTGCATCATTGTCAATGCACCATTTTTATTGCACCATCATTATGCACTATCATCCATCGTGCATCATTATCATGAGCCATCATTGTCCGCCATCATTTTAAACCATTATTATTCATCACTTCAGCTTTTGCATGTTGTACAATCATCAAAAATCAGCATCATGCATCATCATGATCAATTATTATGCTCTTTCACCATAGATCATAGTCATCCATCACAATCATGCGCCATCATCGTGCACCAACATCAGGGCGCCATCATCATTGCACTATTATCATTACACCATCACCATTCGTAGTCATTATGTTCCATAATTACCTACCATCACCACGTATCAATACGTGCACTACCTACGCATGACAACTCGTTCCGTAATTTTGTACAGAGAAGTATAGATGTACAATCTAAGGGTATGGTTATATCAAGAGGTATCTATAATAGTATGGACAACCAAAATTATGTATTATAGAGGCCTCAGTTACATTTGGAATCGCCTGTGTTCTGAATTGAGTGGTTCCACGTAAGTTGACGATCAAATCTTTAAAATCATCAAAGATTTTGAAACCGACCATTTTCGTATGAAAATCTGTACTTGCGTATTACGTACGTGTATTTTTCAATTACACCGCGTCAATGTACCTCATTTATCTCTTTCACTTTGTTGACTTTCAAGATAAAACCTTATTTCTTTCCGGCAAAGATTTTACGGTCACCTTGTCCGAAAGCACGTGACTATGGGGACCTAATGTAATCGGACGTTCAATGTTATATCCCGGATACTTGGAGAATCGCAATCTTACTTTCTATAATGTTGTTTTCAAGAAACTACGAAAATATAGTACGGCATGGTACGGGCAAGTATAAAATTATGTATTTAACCTCACTTTTCGTTTAATGTAACCCTACCTTAAGCTGTACAATTATTGCCAATAGTTATCGGACTACATATTTATTGGTTGGAACTCCCAATATACAAGTTTTTCATCGTGATAAACCCGTTACTGGTATAATTATCGGTATGCAAACAATGGGTGCAAATCGGATATGTTAAATGGTTACCAATACACAACACTTCATCGTGAATCGTAATTAGTGTTGAGAAGTGTATAAAAAATATTAGTGTTATTAACTATAATTTGGGTTTATTTCCGTAATAATTATCCCATTTGAACATCTTTTCAGTAAATTAGGTACACGTACAAAATCTGACAAAACCTACATTTTTGCGTCATTATGACGTTTGCACTAGGCGGTTTGTGAAAACGCTGTTACATGATAATGCCTTGTGTTAAATCATTTTTTGTACTTTTTTACTTAGTAAAGTCCAATTTTACACGGTCAAACACCAACCGTACGCCACACTAATTAAAAAGAGATTATCATAGTCGTAACTAAATTCAAAATCTACCTTAAATAATGTAAAAAAACATTTAGGGTTCGAGGGTCAAAATTTGGGGTCACCGAATTAGCGTTATAAATGCTAATTACGATTCACATTAGTACACAATGAATCGCTATTAGTGTTAAATAAACGTTAATGTAAAAAAATAATTAGGGTAAAAAATTCTAATTTGGGTTCAAGGCCTTCCACCAAAAAAAAAATAGCTCTGTTTTATGCATAACTCTAATTTATGCATAATTTTAATTTCGGTTCATTTTTCCCATAGTGAAGTTGGCATAGTGTGTGTTCACATAGTCGACGTTTGAACACGTGAGAACAGGTTCGCGTAATTTTACATCGTCTTTATCTTTGAGAATCAAATCTTTTTGTTTAGACGCACTAGCTTTCAAGTGTCGACGCCTTTAGAAGAAGCACTTGTTATGCCATTGTACAAAATAACGAGCGGTTTTAATAGGACGACGCATTTCGTACACTACATTATTTTTAAACTATCTAAATTAGAGTTATTAAAGCTAATTCGATAGTACCTATATTAATGTAAAAAAACATTTAGAGTAGTTAATTCTAATTTGGGTTTGAGGGTCAAAATTTTGGGGCACCAAATTAGCGTTGTTAACGCTAATAGCGATTTAAATTGACAAAGCTTAAATATATAAATGCGTAGGTTGAAAAACAAGAAGCTAAAATATACGGCATGAGTAGCACCAAATTAGTGTTAATCAACACTATAATTGATTCTTGGTGCACTTTAAGAGTTTTAGGGGGTCAAAAAAAATGACCCTGGTCATACACTGGTTAGTAATTCGTGTGCCCAATGGTTCTTTACTAAGCGCGAGATTGGATCTTTTTTGTTCGTCACAATCCACACGGTTTCGTCTTTCCCGTTGGATGAAGGTTCATCCAATTGTAGGTACCCAGGTGATAAAGTAATTACATGATTAACAACATACATGTGAAATGTAAAATCCGTGATACATAACAGTATAGTGCACATGAAAACCATACATTTCTAATAGAACGCCAATTCTGACTCTACTACCTAAAGTTCTTAAACTGAATTAATCGAAAAAAAACTGCTTTTAAGTTAATATATGTACGATTTGGTTAGCGTTACTATATTAGAAGGTTTCTATATTGTGCAATCTACGAAACGTGCCAATCCCTGCGTAAACTGCGGGAAAGAGCAGATTGATTTTCTTTATCTATATACAAATTATAGATATTTGGTCGTCTGACTTAAAACCTTTAAATAGGCATTCGTTGTCCATGTGCACGTTCTCCATCTGCACGCCTGTACGAAAACATCTGTATGACGAGACACGGTCTGCCCGTTAACGGGCATGAACAGGACATGGTCCATGCTCGTGTAACGATCATGATAAACATGACACACTCACATAAACTAGTCAACGGGCATGATAAACAAGTCATGGTCCATGCACGTGTATCGAGCATGATAAACAAGACACGGTCCATGCTCATGGAACGCGCATGATAAACATGACACAATCCATGCTCGTGTAACGACCATGATAAACATTATAACTACAAAAATCCTAGAGGATGATTGAACCAAAAGATACATAACGCATGCGATTATCAGAAGTTATTCGAATCTTTCAAGCGTTTAAAATAGACAGGATATGACGGTTTGCCTTGAGCCGTTGAATATCGATGCCGATCTTTTGTTACATGAAGTGGAGCATCTGGAGTTGAACAATTGTCTGTTGAATTTGTACTTTTCAAAGAGATGAAGATTAACAATTTCTCTTTTGGGATTAACCCCCAAATTGGACGCACTAATGTTTTTTTTCCGACGCTTACAACAGAAAACTGATAATTTTCACAAGTAGTTTCAACATATCTTGTATTTTTATTTTTTAGAAAATGACACATGCAAAAAGGTAACAATTTTCAGATCTACATCAGTGTGCCAATCGATGAAGTTTTCACATTTTTTTTTGCGGGTCACCGCTTTGTTTCAAGAAGTGCGTAGTATGACAAACTATCCAATGGAGCCAAACATTTAAAACAGTAGGATGTATTTCTTTACAAAGTTATCTTGTCAGTTGAAAAGTACGGAAAATCTCAAGATAAGGGAATGGGAATATTCCTTCCGAGCTCACTTATATGAAAAAGAAGCACGATAAATTAAAAAGCACAATGGTAAACCATCTGAGTCTGGGGGTACAAAAGGGGTGGCATGGCCAAAACTGAAAAACTACAATAAAAAACAAAAAGAACGACGAGAACGCAAAAAAAAGGAAACAACAAGGAAAATAAAAGCACCCAAACTCAAAATGACAAGTACGACAACTCACAAAACAAGAACTACAACCCCAACCCAAACTCAATTAAATATCTACGAAAAGCAACCCCGTAAGTCCCCCTAGTCCGGGGGAGCACGTTGAGGGAGTTCCGGAACAAAACGACGATCTATAGCCGCAACTGCCGATAGGAGGAGAATAGAAGCCTACACTCGCTGTAAAGCCACAGATAACGTTGATGATAAAAAGAAGTAAGGACCGAAGGAGGAGGGCTCCCAGGTCCTCAGCGCTCAAAAGCACGTCGAGCACAAGTATGGAGAAACTCGTCCAGTGCAACACCCAAACAACCAAAGATCTCGACCGCCATCTGAACAAAGTCATCCATAGGGTCTCGGTGGGCATAATCACGCTCCTTCGCCTTAGCGGCATCACAAGCTGCAACCCCAACATGTCAAGCCCCCTGGCCAACAACTGAAGCTGAAGTAGGGTTCGCCAAAACAATATCACTGAGGATTAGACAGGCACTATCAAGTAAAACAACATCAATCCGACGCGAGGGAATAATATGAGAAACCTCTCGACGCACCGAAAAGCCACCTTCCGAAACGATAGTCGCAACGGCGTCGCGAATAGTGTCATGCTCCTGGATCAAATCAACCCCATGGGAGCAACGAAGAAAATGGACACCATCAAGCCCCAAGACATGACCACATGCACAAATAAGAGAGCCAAGTAAAGGAGGATGGGGGAGGCCAAGGCGAAACAGGAGGGCGGTGGTGAATTGAGCAAGTGAAAATCGGGGAGTTGACGAAATAGGTGTAGCGAAAAGCCAAGATCATAACCTGTCAATACTTCAAACACAAACCTACCATGATTGGGCACGCATTCGAGGGGCTACTGTGCTGTACAGTACAAAAACTTGCGAGGTTTCGGAGCCCCGCAGGGGTCCCAAAGGCGTCCACGTCGTCCCGGCCTCTCGCTTTCTACGCGCGACCGTATGTTTAGGGTTTTTTATTTGGTCGTGGTTTTTTTTATTAAAAAAAACAAAAAACAAATGACCCTAACCTGTAAACCATGTTTTAGATACCCAATTACGGCCTTTGTCTGGGTCTACGGGGCGAGTCTTGCAAGGTGCCGAAGGTCGTGTAAATGACAAGAGAAATGTAATGAACCCATAGTATTGGACTTAATGGTAATGTACTGTACACTGCCAATCGCTATTAGCGTCAATGACACTTATTCGGCTCCCCTAATTTATTTTTCTCAAATAGAATTATCCATACTATTTGAAAAAACCTTATTTTAAATTAGAGTAAATGACTTGCCCTAGATTTTGAAATTCCCAATTAACGTTAATAACGCTAATATTTCTTTTACGCTAATTTTTCCTTGACGCTAATAGCGATTGGCGGTGTACTGTACACCGCGAATCGTTATTAGAGTATTGAACGCTAATTCGGTTCCTCCAAATTTCTCCCAAATTCTCAAGTAGAATTATCCATACTATTAAAAAAAAACCCTAATTTCTAATTAGAGAAAATGATTTCTTTGAAAATATTCAGATTCCAAATTAGCGGTAATAACGGTAATTTTTCTTATACGGTAAAAAAACTTATACACTAATAATGATTCGCGGTATAGTTTTATGCCATTTTGTTGGGAAAATTTCCCTTTTTTGCGTTCTAGAACGATTAAAATAAAGAATTGCTAATCGGAAAGACAATTTTTGCTACGCGTAGGTAGTTGCGTCAACTTTTCAAAAATTGTACATTTTAAGTACAGATTAATGCAAGTTACGTACTTTTGAGTTTTTGTTTGACGCTCAATCCGTCGAACAACTTTGACTTGCGAAATATTCTGACGACGGGTTATAAAAGAGCAGCGATTTCGATTGACGACCGTCATAAAAAAACAACAGTTCACATGATCACATATCGTCGCTATAAGAAAGATCCTCCAACAACGCATCCTCAACCACCTGGTTGATAAAAAAAGTACCACCAATAGGGCAACTTAAAGCCTTGATACCCTCATCGTGAGATGATAGACAAAATCCGTTGGGGAGCGGGCAATCCAATGACAAACCTCGTGGGCACTAGGCCACACACTTAGATGGTTTAACAGAAAAGCGCGATTCGATGAAGTTGGTTGCAAAATAAGAGAAAGCAGAAAAAACTTGATCGCGCGGACCCATGATATGCGTGTCATCAACAATTGAAGGAAATAAGTGAAACTCTGAGAACTCCATAAGTCCTCAGAATGGACAGTTTCCAAGAAGCCTCTAAGATAACCTTGACCCTTTTGTGTTTTAGTAAGAACAACTGCCACCTTGGAAGACAAAAACTCTGACCACCATAACCCCTGTAAAGGCAAGACTACCCTAAGTCGATAGCAAAAATAATCTCTGAATTTGCTCCTCGAGCAATAAGTTATGGAGGGTCAAAATTGACCTTTTATACAGTAGCTCTTTGGGAGAGAGGGTCCCATCTACCAAATTTTTCTAAGTCCTATCTCTCTCTAAAACGCAATCTTCTGACATACGGCACCAATTATATTACTCTACCGTATAGAAAGGTATAGCTGTTCGTGTACTTTATGTACGAACATTGTACGACATGACCAAAAAGTCAACACGTGTCTTAACAGGATTCGTTTCCTTAATCCTTGGAGATGTCGAAATCCAATGTCGTGGTGCCACGTGCTATACGATGTGGCGGCCACCATAAACCGTTGAAATCTACTTCCGCGATCTTGGCATTCTTTCCGGCCGTGCGATTGAATGCCGATTTCAATCATAGCTGTCATAAATATTTGCGATATATTTGTTTCGCTATCGAAACAAATGCGCGGTACTTATTTCTTTTTCGGACTCGTAATCCGTACTTTTCATAACTGACTCTATGTAACCCGTATATAGATGTTGTTAAATGAATTAGCCTGTATGTTAATGTTTATTTATTTAATAAACCCAATATTGTCTACTACTAATACTAGACTAAATGGATGAGGCTATCGGCTACCGGCTGCAATACCTATCCGTGGGTACCGGGTTCAAATCCTGTGATCGACAACTTTCCTTTTAGTAAATAATCTACTTTAATACCGCGTAAATCTCTGGATATCATAAGCAGCGATGGCACTAGCTTCCTCTCCAACTTCTCAATGAGTGCAACATGTGTGGGAGTTGGAGAGCGAAGTTAGAGATAGACTGCCTCGGCTTCTTTTTGTGCACTTTATTTTCGACCTAGAAAATACTAGAAGAACCATCAATTTCTACACTCCCCTTATTTTCTAGTCACTCTTTAATTGAAAACCACACTTCTCCCTGCAGAAAATAAGCTTAAGGGAAGGCACAGGTTTGGTCATCATATCTGCTACCATCTCGCTATCTGGTCGGTACTATAAACTGATTATTTTGTTTTCTACTTTCTCTCTAACAAAGGTGAGTCTAATGTCCATGTGTTTGGCTTTAAAATGATGTTTAGGATTGGCAAAAATAGCGATCGCTGCTTGATTATCTCAAAATGTTTTCTGCACCTCACTCTTAAGGTGACCAAGCTCACCAAGCAAAGACTTGACCCACATCAATTCTTTTACAGCAGAGCAAGAGGCCGTATACTCAGCCTCCATGGTAGACTGAGCAATAACCTTTTGATGTTTGCTACTCCAACAGCAAGCCCCATCGCCCACATATAATACATATCCAAAAGTACATCTCTTAATCGGAGCATCACCATAACTGGCATCACTCCAAGTAGTGATGTGAGTATTTGCAATTCTGTGTCCCCCATTAGGACAAAAATTCAGGAAGCCTCTAGGTAGTTTTTTACTACCCCCCATTCAACTACAGCAACTGCCACACAAGCACGCAAATAGATAATCTGGCTGCACCCCTGTGGAGTGTGGATTTCCTTGAGTCCACTGCAAAAAGAATCACTGAAAACGCCCAACCAGGCGATTAGTTATCAAGTGGCAAAGATGCCAATATATTTACAACCATGTTGAGAGAGAGGCGGCTAAGTCCTCAATTCACTAAGTCCTAAACCCCTCTCATAACCCCTATCTATTGATGTACGAACCAATCATAAGACTGTACAGTACAGAAAGGTACTAGAGCCGATGTACTTTCTATACAGCCTGTGGACGACAAGTCCATGGAGTGAACGCTTGTCTCCTTCGAACTCATTATCATGCTCTCTGGGATTCCCGCTTCCCAATGATATCTTGCCACGTGTTATCAGGTCATGTCACGTCCAAAAACCGCCAAGGCGGCCATTCCGGGACCTCGGCGATGATGCGGGTCGTCCGATCCAAACCGACTTTTAATGCTCGCCGTTTAAAACAAATGTCCGCTACATTTGTTTCGTGCGTACTATAAAAACCTAACTAGTTTCTATGTCTGCTAATAGTAATGTCGCTAATTGGATAAATGCCTTAGATATTGTTTAAATAGCAATCACACCCTATGTATCCTAACGTACTTCTACGATAGACTGGTAAGGGTTGACAGCTACGCCTCACCCTATCGCTCGGAGGTTCGACTCCTACCGGACTCAACCTTTTTTGTATAGAGTGACTTAGGTCACTCTTTAGCCCTGCCTATGGAGTTAAGGCAGCCATGGCTCCAGCGCCCTCTCTCTCCTTCAGTGACTACAACAATTATGAAGGCTAGACAGAGAAGGTGGAGGCAGACTGCCTGTGTTTTCTTTTTTCCTTGTTTAACAAATTAAGACCTAGAAAATATCTACCCTAAATCTAGTGATATCAACACTCCCCTTATTTTCTAGTCTAATTTCAATTTCTCTTTTAAACCACATTTTTCTCTACAGTACTTTAGCTTGGGAGAGGGCACAGGTTTTGTCATCATATAAGCCACCATTTCCCCATCACCCCTATACACCTGATTCACAATTTTATTTTCTACCTTTTCCCTCACAAAACCTAGCCTTATATCCATATGCTTAGCCTTGAAATGATGTTTTGGATTGGTTGCAATTGTAATTGCAGCTTGATTATCACATAATACTTCATGCACTCCCTTCTTCATATACCATTGTTCTTGCAACAAAGACTTGACCCACATCAGCTCTTTCACAGCCGAACAAGAGGCCATGTTCTCAGCCTCCATAGTGGATTGAGCAACCACCTTTTGTTGCTTGCTGCTCCAACAGCAAACACCCTCCCCCACATACAATACATATCCAGAAGTACATCTTCTTATGGGTGCATCCCCATAACTCGCATCACTCCAAGTGGTGATGTCAGTGTTCTCCCCTCCCAAATGCAACCATAAATCCCTAGTTCCCACCAGGTATCTCATCACTCTCTTAGCTGCCTCCCAGTCTCTCTTCCTTGGATCATTAAGACTCCTACTTAGGACTCCAACTGCTGTTGCTATGTCCAGTCTAGTACAATTCATAAAGTAAATCAAACTTCCTACAACCTGTTTGTAAGGAATAGATTTCATAAACTGTCTCTCTTTTGGACTCATCTGATCATCTAGTATTGTCACTCCTCCTTTTACACTCCCGTCACTTACTTTCTTCAAGTCCATGGGAGTGGTACAACTGTTTGCCTTTTCCATCTGAAATTACTCAAGCATATTTCCTATAACTTCTTTCTGAGTAAGTCTGATTATCCTCTTCCCCCTATCTCTTTCCATTTGAATTCCTATATATATATTTAGCCTTTCCTAAATCCTTCATGTCAAATCTGCTTCTAAGATCTTTCTCTAACTTATTTATCTTTTCCATAGTCTTACTCAATACCAGCAAATCATCCCTATAAATTGCAATAAAAATCACACCATTCTCATCCTCAAACATATAAATAGAATGGTCAGAACTGATATGAATTTACCCCAGACTGGTAAGAAACTCATCTAGTTTCTTAATCCATTGACTAAGAGCCTGCTTTTGTCCATATAATGACTTTATAAGTTTGCAGACTTTACTTTCCTCTCCTTCCTCTACAAATCCGTCTGGTTGCCGCATGAAGATTTCCTCCTCCAGTTCACCGTTGAGGAAGGCGGTCTTAATGTCCATCTGATGTATCTCCATGTCTTCCGCTGCCGCTAGACTAAGGAGAAACCTTACAGATGGAAATCGACTACCGGAGCTAAACTCTCCTCATAATCTATCCCCTCTTTTTGAGTGAACCCCTTTGCTACCAACCGAGCCTTATATCTCTTGATGGTATTATCTGGGTTTAATTTCACTTCAAATACCCGTTTGCAACCAATAGAATTTTTGTCTGGTGGACAGTCCACAACCTCCCAAGTATTTGCATCCATGATTGAAGCCATTTCATCATTTATGGCTCTAACTCATCTCTCCTTCTCTAGAATGTCCATTGCCTCCGAGTATGATTGAGGCTCATCTGGATGAGAAAACTTTGTTACCTTGTGAGCAGCCTGTTTTTCTTGAAGTCTTTTGCTGCTTCTCTGTCCTCCCTCAAAGTTCAACGCTAGAATGGAGGGAAGTCTTTGATTCCTCCGCACTGTCTCATCAGCTCTCCTATCCATAAAAATCGGTTCTGACTCCTCTTCGTCTTTCTCCTCAAAGTGTGTAGAAGTATGAGGAGATTTCGGTATATCTCCCACATCTTTGATCATCCCTGAATCTGCAATCATGTTTTGACTTGTTTCCCTTTTGGAAAGATCTAAGTCCTCCTCACTCTCGGATTTAAACCTGATTATGATTTTCTTAGTATATTTGAAGGGATCAAAAGACTTGTCTTCATCCATGACAACTAGATGCTTTACCAGAATGATATCCTGTTTAACTAAGTTATAAACTCTATATCCTTTGACATCCTCATCATATCCCACAAAATATCCCGGTTTCCCTTTAGCATCTACACCGTGAATCGCTATTAGCGTACATGACGCTAATTGGGGTACCCCTTTTTTTGGGGCAAATTCTCAAATAGAATAAAGTACGCTAAATGTTTTTGCACGTTATTTGAGGTACCCCGCTCAATACGGCTCATAACTGTAATTTAGTGTCCTTTTAAATAGTGTGGTGTACGGAATGCCAGATCTGTACTATTCTGTACCTTTTTAAATTTAAAAGTACAGAAAATATAATAATATATAATTGCGTAAATATTTTCCGGCATACGCAGATGTCAAAAAAACGCGACGGCGTACGATTTGAACAATTTCGTACATCTACATGTTCTAGTGTGGACATATTATGTGCTGAAAATTTTTACAAAGCAGTTTACAAATTAGAGTACATGATAAATTAGTATCATGGTGTACCCGAAAAAACACAATTTACCGTAAAGTACGCTAATTGTTTCTTTACGCTATATTTTTTATTACACTAATAGCGATTCACGGTGTAGTTTCCAGTTCTTCTTGTCTGTGTCAAGACAGTAAACTTGACTACTGAATACTTTCAAGTGAGAAATATTTGGTTTCCTTCCATCCCATCTCTCATAAGGTGTCATTCCTTTAATGGGTGTAGTGAGGACTCTATTCTTAATGTAGTTAGCACAGTTCTTGGCTTCTGCCCAAAATCTTCTTCCTATTTTCTTATCTGCCAACATACTACACACACTATCGCCCAAAGTTCGGTTTAACCTCTTAGCTACCCCATTCTGTTCTAGATTATTCGGTACAGATTTCTGATGTTGAACTCCCTCATCTCTCAATATTCCTCAAACTGGTTAGAGGTGTACTTTCCCCCATTATCACTTCTTATTCTCTCAATCGGGGTTCTGTGCAACTTCTCACTCCAGGCTTTGTATTCTTTAAAGTATTTTGGTGTTTCAGACTTTATTTTTAGGAAATAGACTCTAGAATATCTGGAGCAATCATCAGTAATTGTCAGCATATACCTCTTTCCCCCAACCAAGGGTACTGATGCTGGTCTTCAGATATCTGTGTGGACCAGGTCTAATCCTTTATCACCTTTTTATCTGGCAGTTTTGGGAAAGGGGAGTATGTGAGCCTTATCTTGGGTACAGCCAATAAAATCATCCATCATTTCATTGTCCCCAAACTGAATGCCTTCTACTTCCCCCAGCTTCTTCATTTCCCTCAGCCTATCAAAATGCACATGTCCCAAACGTTTATGCCAGATCATCAAGCTTGGGACACCACCATAGTAATCACTCTTCTTTTCATTACTTAGGTTAAACCTAAACATTCCTTGGCTACACTTATCTGCTGTGAAGTAGACTACATCTCCATACTTAGTTGTAAAGACTCCCTTTCAAGTGAAGGAATCAAAATCCTTATCATCTAATACAGAAGTAGACACAAGATTTTAACTCAGCTGCGGAATGTAAAGCACATCTGAGAAGGTGAGAATTGAAGTCTTACCCTTTACTAAGACTTTCAGATCTACCGAGCCCACTAGATCTGTGGTAACTTCTCTCCCACCTCCATACTTTATTTCTACAATGGGGATCTTTCTTAGCTTAGTGAAGAGGTGCTTGTCACGACACATATGCATGAATGCACCTGAGTCGATGATCCATCCCTCCTCTAGAGATTCCCGAATGGCTCCAATAGCACACTTCTGTTTTCGAGGGATCTCTTTCTCCTCCAAATTTTCGTCGAGGATAAGCTCCCCATCCTCTTCCTCAGATGACTCGTCCTCCTCGGTCTTTCCTTTCACTCGTGTTACCATAAGTGCTTTCTTCTTCCCTCTAGAAGAACCTCCTCCACGGTTTTCTTGAAGCCTCATCTCTGATAGCTTGATGCAATCAGCTTTGAAGTGTTCGGCTTTTTGCAAAAATGGCAAAGACTCTTTGGAGCCCTTTGTTTTCCACATTGGTCCTTTTCCCCTTTGAATTTGTTGTACGGCTTCTTCGGGTCCTTCCTCCACCGGTGCGCTCTGGCAGCTAGAGCTTGAACGCTTTTTCCTCCTCTCCGGATCTCAATAGTGTTTTCTTGCACAAGTATCATTCGGACCACGGTGTTCCATTTCCAAGAACTGACATCCATTTCTTGCACTCGGTAAACTATGTTTTCATACTCTTTAGGCACTTTCATGATGAGGGTATTATCTTTCATCTACATAGTGCCACTCCATCCGACACTTTCCATCTCTATGTAAAGACAGGAGAGATTATTGCAGTAGTCTAACATCTTCCCTCCTTTGTAAGTATAACTCTTCAGCCTTTGCTCAGCCAGCTAGAGCTCCTATATAGTACCAACTCTATAGATCTCAAGTAGAGTCATCCATAACTCCTCGGCCTTGAAGATGTGAAGATGAAAGGTTATCAAAGCTTGGGTGTGGTGCCTGAGAATGAAATGCCTGGCATTCATGTTCGTATGCTCCCACATCTGAATATCGTTTTCCTCGGTCTTCACGGCCACCGCCCGGGGTGCCGTGGCAATAGGAGTAAGAGGTGTCTCCTTTCCTTTCCCATTTTTGGACACACAGGTGTCCCCATCATCTATCTCCTCCGTTGGAGCAGATCTTCTACAGAAAACCTCACTCCTCCAAACCCTGGTGGGGTTCCCTGAGATGGACGTTTCACTTGTCCACTAACAATACCTCACAATCGTTTTTCACATAATGCCCTTGTTATCATGGATTTCATTAAATGAAACCAGATCTGTTGAATATAGGCACCCTAGAGGGTGAGCCCATAACCTGCAATTCTGAGTCCCCCATTTGGACCAAAATTGAAAAAGCCTCTAGGTAGTTTTTGTTGTTCTTTGGTCTAAAACAGACCGCAAAAGCAACCCAAACTATCATGCAAGAAGCTAAGCAAAAATAGGTTGACGAACAATCATATGAAATGCATCCTGTATTTGCGTACACAGACGCAACAAACAACATTTAGGGTTTTATGGAATAATCAACATAAATAAACCCTATGACAACAACTAAGGTTTGATGGAATAATCAACATAAACAAGCCCTAGGACAAATGCATTAACAATGCATAACAAACAAACAAATATAGATATAAAATATATATAAATAATAACACATGAATGCATCACACATAAACAAATGCATAATCAAAGTAAAATCAAATAGTCAATATATCACTCAAAGTGCATGACCTAATCGACAACCCTAAAAAACTACATCTTTGGTCCCCACTTTTCTTAACAAGCATTGCTGATCTTCCTAACAAAGCTCATAACTAAATATACACTTCTGAGCTGTCAACAAACCACTACATTTCAAAACAACCAGCGTAACTTCCACTAAATATTATTTAACCACAATAACCTACTACGACAAATAATCCTAACTGTAAGTGTACACTTGAGAGTCGACCAATCATAAGAGTACACTTGTCTGCAAGTACGACACTACATACACATAAATTAAACTGGCGAAACCCTAATTGACCACATAAATATAAATACCATAATCAACTATAATTTATTAATACACATAAGACAAGAAAATGTTTCTTCAAATATGTACACCGACGCGTCCGCAAAATCCGGCCGCTAAGTGACTACTTGCTTAGTCACTTGTAGTCAAAAACACGTAGTGAACCGACATCACAAAAGTACGGTCCACTTAATAACACGTCATCAAACAATGTGATCTCTTGAGAATATTGGCGGACGCCTTCCACCCTCCACGTGTACCACGAACACCTTGCCAAAATTAAACCGTACCTTCCAAATATTAACAGGTAAACAAAATCTTACAAAATCGTATGGTGACTCATGCTGAGTCACTCAACGAAACTCCTCAAATTTTGTTAAACAATCCGGAACGTCCAAACTTAATTATCGTGTGATTGACGCGATTTTGCGTCCATACTCTTGATAAATAGCGAGTGCCTTTGTCCGCCGTTTGTGACTCTTATTCGGCACCATTGATGTTGCGCCGCGTGGTCATAAAAATCCACTTGTCGAAACCCCGTCAAACCATCCGAACTTGTCCGTACCGCAATTTTGTTCCTCGTCATTAATGCGCCTGCCAAAAATAAGTACACTTGTCCCCAAAAAGATTCTATGTACCAGCGGCGTCATTTTCCATATATCCTACCTATCGCATTATGTTCTTTACGTGCGACGTACCATTTCATCTACGTCGATTATCTCACGTCGGATCGCTTCGCGATCAGCCGTCCATTTCCTCTCACCTTTCGCGCCACTCAATTACTCCATTAATTTTACTCGTACATTTAATTCCACAATCCGCAAATCCTTTGGAACCTCCACAGTATATCAGGTAAATACATACGCACGCAAACATGCCCACGCACGTACGAAACTTAATCTTCCAAAACAACAGTTTTTCACTAACCCACTTTCAACTACAACAACTGCCACCCAAGCACACAAATAGATAACGTGGCTGCAACCTTGTGTAGTCTGGACTCCCTTGAGTCCACAGCAAAAAAAATCACTGAAAACGCCCAACCAGGCGATTAATTATCAAGTGGCAAAGATGCCAATATTTATACAACCATGTTGGGAGAGAGGCGGCTACCTCCTCAATTCACTAAGTCTTCAGCCCCTCTCATAACCCATATCTACTGATGTACGAACCAATCATAAGATTGTACAATACAGAAAGGTACTAGAGCCGATGTACTTTCTATACGGCCTGTGTACGATAAGGCTATGGAGTGAACGCTTGTCTCTTTCGAACTCGTTATCATGCTCTCTGGGATTCCCGCTTCCCAATGATATCTTGCCACGTGTTATCAGGTCATGTCACGTCCAAAAACCGCCAAGGCGGCCATTCCGAGACCTCGGCGATGATCCGGGCCGTCCGATCCAAACCGGCTTTTAATGCTCGCCGTTCAAAACAAATGTCCACTACATTTGTTTCGTGAGTACTATAAAAACCTAACTAGTTTCTATGTCTGCTAATAGTAATGTCGTTAATCGGATAAATGCCTTAGATACTGTTTAAATAGCAATCACACGCTATGTATCCTAACGGACTTCTACGACAGACTGGTAAGGGTTGACGGCTACGCCTCGCCCTATCGCTCGGAGGTTCGACTCCTACCAGACTCAACCTTTTTGGTAGAGAGTGACTTAGGTCACTCTTTAGCCTTGCCTATGGAGTTAAGGCAGCCATGGCTCCACCGCCCTCTCTCTCTTTTAGTGACTTCAACAATTATAAAGGCTAGAGAGAGATGGTGGAGGTAGATTGCCTGTGTTTTCTTTTTAGCTTGTTTAACTAATTAAGACCTAGAAAATATCTACCCTAAATCCAGTGATTTCAACAGTATTCTCCCCACCGAAATGCAACCATAGATTCTAGTTCCTATCAAATATCTAAGGACTTTGTTGGTTGCCTCCTAATCCTTATTAGTGGGAGCATTTAAACTTATACTCAACACTTCTATAGCTGCAACTAAATCCGGCCGGGTAGAATTCATAAAATTGATTAGACCTTCCACTACTTGCCTGTAAGGAATAGTTTGCATGAACTTCTGTTCTTCAGTACTTAATTCCTTGTCTAAGACTATGACTCCCTCTTCCTCACTCCCCTCACTTCCCTTCTTTAACTCCATTGGATTTGTACGCATATTAGCTTTATCCATTTGAAAATTTTCCAGCATGTTCCCTATTGCTTCCTTTTGAGTCAATCTTATAATTTTTCTTTCTCAGTCTCTTTCTACTTGAATTCTAAAAATATATTTTGCTTCCCATATATCCTTCATTTAAAATCTCCCATTAAGATCAATTTTCAGTTTATTAAAATTTTCCATTGATTTACTTAAATCAAGCAAATCATCAACATAAATTGCAATAAATAAAACACCTTCTTCATCTTCAAAAACATAGATTGAGTGATCTGATCTGATCCGGATATATCTCAGACCGGTAAAAAACTCATCAAACTTCTTATTCCATTGTCGAGGCGCCTGTTTCAAACCACAAAGAGATTTAATCAGCCGGCATACCTTACTCTCCTCTCTTTCCTCCACAAATCCTTCGCGTTGTCGAATGAAAATCTCCTCTTCCAATTCTCCATGCAAAAAGGTTGTCTTGATGTCCATCTGGTGCACCTCCATGTCTTCCGTTGCTGCCAGACTGAAAAGTATGCGGACGGAGGGAAATCTGACCACCGAGCAAAGGTTTCCTCGTATTCGATTCCTTTTTTTCTGTGTAAATCCTTTTGTCACTAATCGGGCTTTGTAACGCTCAATGGTGTTATCTGGGTTCAGTTTTAATTTGAAAACCCACTTACAACCGATTGGTTTTCGGTTAGGTGAACTATCCACCAGCTCCCAAGTATCGGCTGCCATAATTGAGGCCATCTCCTCATTGATGGCTGTCTTCCACCGGTTCTTTTTTGGACAAGTCATCGCCTCTCCATAAGTTTGAGGTTCATCTTGATGAGATAGTTTTGTTACCTTGTTATTAACCTGTTTTTCTTGCAATCTTTTGCTACTTCTCTTTCCCGCCTCAAAATTTGTGGCCGGAATAAATGGTTTACGTGGGTTCTTTCGAACAATCTCGGCTTCTCCCCTGTCCTTCGATTCCGAATTAATTTCCACCACGTCTTCCACTTCTGGTAGAGTTTTCAATGGAGTTTCCACGACGGAGTCCTTTCCGGTCTGATTTGTACCTGCAAGAATGTCATCTTTTTTAAAACCTTGATAGTTAGGAATCTCAAAGTCATCGGAATTTTGTGACTCAAATCTGATTTTTACTGACTTTGTATACTTGAAGGGATCCACGGACTTTCCTTCATCCATAACTACTATATGCTTTAATATGATTATATCTTCCCTTTTTAGATCATAAACTCTATATCCTTTAACATCCTCATCATATCCTAATAGGTATCCCGGTTTTCCTTTAGGAACTAGCTTCCAATTAGACCGATCTGTATCTAGACTGAATACTTGTTTGCCGAAAACCTTTAAGTGAGATATGTATGGTTTTCAACCAGTCCATCTCTCATAAGGTGTTTGATCTTTTATAGCTGAGGTAAGAACTCTATTTTTGAGGTAATTAGCAGAGTTCATTGCTTCTGCCCAAAACCGTTTTCCTATCTTCTTATCCAACAACATACATCTAGCACTATCACTTAGTGTCCTATTTAATCGTTCAGCTACCCCATTCTGTTCCGGGTTTTCTGGAAATGTCTTTTGGTGTTGAACTCCATCTTCCCTTAGATAATCCTCATACTGGTTAGAAGTATACTCTCCACCATTATCACTCCTTACTCTCTTGATTATAGTTTCATGGAGTTTTTCGCTCCATGCTTTATATTGTCTAAAACAATCCTGAGCTTTTGACTTGTTTTTCAAAAAATACAGCTTGGAATACCGAGACTAATCATCAGTGATTGTCATGATAAATCTCTTCCCCCCCAATGAGGGCACTTTAGCCGGTCCCCAAATATTTGTGTGTACTAAATCTAGATTTTTTTCTCCCTTATAGGTGGTTGTTTTGGGAAAGGGTAATTTGTGTGCTTTACCTTGAGCACATCCACTACAATCACTTATATTATCACTCTCACTAAACTGAAACCCTTCCACTACTCCCATCTTTTTCATCTCTCTTAACTTTTCTAGATTAACATGCCCAAGCCTCTTATGCCACAACATATATCATGAACACCAACATAATAAAGTTTCTTTGTTTCATTACTTAAAATCAGCCTAAACATCCATTGGCTACCTTTCTCAGCAATGAAATAGACTTCTTCCTCAAAACTAGCAGTAAAGACTTTTTCCCTAGTGCTAGTAAAAAACCCTTATCATCTAATACAGATGTAGAGATGAGGTTTTTTTTCAGCTCCGGAATAATTAATACATCGGAGAATGTTACTATAGATGTCTTTCCTTCTACTAACACTTTAAGATCTACCGATCCAACAAGAGTAGTTGTGACTATCCTCCCATCCCCCTACTCTATCTCTACGGTGGGAATTTTTCTTTTCTTAGTGAACAGGTGCTTTTCCTTACACATGTGCATGGAGGCACTTGAATCTATAATCCAGCCTGCTTCACCTTTCTATCCACCGTAAGCACATTTCTGCCTTCATGGAATTTTGACCTCATTTTTCGCCTCCATCTCCTCATCCAATAGGAGCTCATCGTCCTCGTCCTCGGATTCCACCTCATGTATCTGTGTCACAAGGGCCTTTTTCTTTCCTTTCAGGGTTCCACTGGTCTGCCCCTCCTTTAACCAAAGCTCGGTTAGCTTAGTGCACTCTGCCATATAATGCCACGGTTTCTTACAAAAATGACATAAATTTTTGGGAGCCCTTGGTACGAACTCGTCGGTCTGATTTTTCTGCTCCCTCCCCCAATAGTTTTCGACTGGTGTCCGGGAATCATTGTTCCTCCAATCGGTCGTAGCTGCCAAGGCTTGCCCACTCTTTCCTCCCCTTCGAATCTCAATCGTATTCTCCCAAACGAGAATCATCCTTACCAGTGAGTTCCATATCCACCTTGAGTTTGTTAAGTCCTGCACACGGTTGACTATGTTCTCAAACTCATCTGGTAACTTCATCAGCAAATAGTTAACCTTTTCCTTTTCACTAAAATCTTTTCCATCACTCTTTAGCTCCATGAAAAGTGTAGCAAGCTCATTGCAAAATTCCAACATCTTCCCCTTTTTGTATGCATACTCCTTAACTTTCTGATCAACCAACTGTTGTTGCTGGTACATCTCTATGAGAGCCATCCATAGATCGGATGCTCTTTCTACCTCCAAATGAAGGCATGCAAGCCCTTGAGTAAGATGGCGGAGGATGTAGTGCTTTGCCACCATATTGTTGAAGTCCCAGGCATCAGTATCATTCTCCTCGTTCCTCAAAATAGGTGACATGAATGCTGAACCAGTTGCTATTGGTGTGGTCGTCTCCTTCTCCGTTACTTTTTCCACCACCTCTCCTTCCTTTGTCTCCTCCGTTCAAGATGGATATGCTTTCCTTGTGAATCTGCTTCCTCCAAACCCTGGATTGATTGGAAGACTTGATGGCAACCCACTCGTCCATTCACTATCCCCAAAAACCTTTTCTCGCATAGAGCTCTAATCATCATACTTTCCCAATATATGAAGCCAATTCTATTAAAGATGGGTACCCTAGAGGGTGGGCCCATAATCTGAAACTCTGAGACCTCCATAAGTCCTCAGAATCGACAGCTTTGAAAAAGCTTATAAGATAACCCTGACCCCTTTGTGTTTCAGCAAAACAACTTCCACCCTGGTACACAAAAACACTAACCACCTTCACTATTGTAAAGGCAAGACTCCCATGAGTCGATAGCAAAAAGAATCTCTGAATTTTCTCCCCTTAGCAAAAGTTATGGAGGGTCAAAGTTGACCTTTTGTACAGAAGCTCTCTGGGAGAGAGGGTCCTATCTACCAAATTTTCCTAAGTCACATCTCTCTCTAAAACTTTATCTTTTGACGTACGGCATCAATCCTATTACTGAACCGTACACAAAGGTACAGCTGCCGACATACTTTATGTAGAATATTGTACGACATGACCAAAATGTCGACACGTGTCTTATCAGGATTCGTTTCCGTAATCCCTGGAGATGCCGCAATCTAATGTCGTGGTGCCACATGTCATCCGATGTGGCGGCAACCATAAACTACCGAAATCTTCTTCCGTGATCTTGGCATTTTTTCCGGCCCTCCGATTGAATGCCGATTTCAATCATAGCGGTCATAAATATTTGCAATGTATTTGTTTTGCATCGAAACAAATGCGCGGTACTTATTTCTTCTCCAAACTCGTAATCCGTACTTTTCATAACTAACTCTATGTAACCCGTATATAGTTGTCGTTGAATGAATTAGGTCGTATGTTAACGTTTATATATTTATTAAACCATATATCGTCTACATTTCATACTAGACTAAATAGATGAGGCTACCGGCTACCGGCTGCATTGCCTATCCGTAGGTACCAGGTTCAAATCCTGTAATCGACAACTTTCCTTTTAGTAAATAAACTACTTTAATACCCTGTAAATCTTTGGATAGCATAGGCAGCCATGGCACTAGCTTCCTCTCCAACTTCTCAGTGACAACAACAAGTGTAAGAGTTGGAGAGAGAAGTTAGAGACAAACTACCTCGGCTTCATTTTCTGCACTTTATTTAAGACCTAGAAAATACTAAAAGAACCATCAATTTCTACAATAAGCAACTCGAGAAGGTTGTGGCTGACGCTCGTAATGCTTTAAGATGAGCAAGAACAAAATAAGGGGCCCCTAAAAGATCACCTTTGCGAGTGCCGGTTGTGGACTCTAAAGTTGCAACATCACGCAAAGGACCCCGAAGAGGAAAGAGTAGCTGGCTAGGCCTAGCATAAAATGATCGAACAAAAAGGAACGGTTGATTGATGCGTGAAGGTGCATATCGTAGTTCTCGTAAAATAACATTACGATCAATTGTATTGAAGGCGTTAGCCACATCCACCTGAAGAATCACCTAATCCAGATGCATATCCAAAACAGTTCGCAACGCCTCGCAACCCCATTTTGTAGCAACACCAAATTGATGCGGCGAAAAAAGGTCATGAAACGCTCCCTGGAGTTGGATGCAAATAGCACAAGCCACCTAGAGGTAAAAAATTTCACCAATGGCGATTGGACAGATCCCCCTAGCAGGCTTACAAACAGCCACAAGAAGAGGGGCAAAAAGAAGCGGACTACACTATGGGGAATGTGACCACGAGCCATCTCAGAGGTAACCTTAAATTGGAGGTCGAATCCTTAGGATGGGTTCTCAAGAGGAAAGATATCACGAAGCAATTTATAAACCATCCCAGAGGGACCTCCCGCCGAAAGGTGCGGGGACCTTCATGAGGGCCAATCGAACGATTAAAGAGGATCATGCCCTTCAATAAATGAGAGGATGTCGCCAAGTGCAAGAGGATGTAACAAACGCAACGCGTCAGCAATTGCCTTTGAAGACAATGAGGGTGTGAAAGGTCGAAGAGCTCCTGCAACCTGAGAAAATTCACCTAAACGACCAAGGAGGACATCTCGGTGTAATTTTGTGGTAAAACTTGGTAATGGGGCGTTGCGACGAGGATGTGAGACAGAAAGGGCAATAACTCGAGATGTGTGCTCTTGTTGTAAAGATTCCCAGTCGCCACGCAAAAAGTGCTGACATCGAGCCCAAGTCTCACGAGCTCCACTAGCTCCCCCTTAGGATGGCAAAATTAGAACCCAAAGTGGAAACATAAATAGTAGATGACATGCTGTTTCATTTGAATTATCATTAGCCAATAAATCCAAAGGATGACGTAAAGCTGTTAGGATAGGGTCTCAAAGATGATGGGGAATACAGTGATGATATTTGAGTATTTTCTAGGTCTGTATTAGGATAGGAAAAGAGCAGAGGCAGCTTGCCACTACCTCCCCTCTCTAAGCCCCCACACTTGTCGTAGTCACTGAAGGCTGGATTGGGAGCTAGAGCCATGGCTGCCTAAGCTCACTAGAGAAGACAAGGGGTGATTTAGGTCGATTTACCAAAAGATACTTGACAGACCCAGGAATTGATCCTAGTACTTGCCATCGGTCAAGTGACCCGTAGCCGGTAGCTTTGTGCATTTAATCTAGGACTAGTGCTAAGGTATATAGGGTTTGATATGTATTTAAACACATACACGTAGATTTTCCCATTTAACCAGATTACAGTCTATAGGAAATAGAAACAGTTGTACTATTAGTACTGGACGAAACAAATAGTACGGATATTTGTTTCGACAGTTCGAATTAAATAACGATATCAATCAGACGGCCGTGGTTAACGCCGCTTTCGCGGAAAGGACAATTTGGCGGTTTGCGGACTCCGCCATTCCGGATGACACGTGGCAACATCATATGGGTTTACGAAATCTCTGGCTAAGAAGACAACAAATCCAAATGTGACAAATGTCGCGTTATAGCGACGTCGTACATTATCCGTACAGAAAGTACATCGGCATATGTACTTTATGTACGGTACAGTCTTGTGATTGGTCAGTACCTCAGTACTAGAGGGTTTAGAGAGGGGTTTCGGACTTAGAATATTTTGGGTAAGTAGCCGCCTCTCCTGAGAGCATCTTGTATAAAAGGCAAAATTTGGCCAGCCATAACTATCAACCCAGTTGACCATTTTCAGTGATTCTTGATGCTGTGGACTCAAGGGAGTCCAACCTATACAAGGGTCTAGTCGGTTAGAGCTTTTGCCTGCGTGGATGGCTGCATTTCTAAGGGAAAGTCAAAGTGGGTGAATGTGTCCGAATCTCATATTCTAACTTTGCATTCTGTGGTGGAACTAAGCACACAGAAAGTCATATTTCACAAGGGTGATGCTGTAATGGGGTTCTGATTCTCAAGGGGTCAATCATTTGAGTTTATATAAAATTGGAGTCGGTACTTTCTAGATCAACTTCTTTTGATCTGCGAATTCTGTGTGGCAATGGAGCCCATAGAGTTTCATACGGGTGTAGAAATGCGGACGCCTGTAGCCCAAGTGATAACACCCAAGAACACCAAGGAGTCAAACAAACTACAAATCAGACGGAGATGGTTGACGACGAAGGAGAGGGTGCGTAGGATATTTAGAGGAACATGGAAAAATGTTAGCCTTAGTCATTGGAGAAGCTTTCAAACTTTTTGTGACATCCGTTCCTACGGAGCACAACTTGCCAAAATCAAGACATGGAACTCGCGAAGGCTGTACGTTGGGTATGGGAGTTGATGTCATCTCTAAAACTAAAAGGGTCAGGGAAAACAGGGTCCTAGATGGAGGATGTGATGTTTCACTTGATTGAACGACATCTGACACGAATGAACCGCCAAAGGAAGTTGGTGGTCGTGATGGTGGTAGTGGTGAAAAAGAGGTAGAGAGTTGAAGGTGTGATTGTTCGGGACGATAAGGAGGGCGATAAAGGTTGGTATGGGGAAATGAATGAGAAAGTTGTATGGAAGAGGATGTAATAGGGATAACAGTGGTGCGAGATGTGGGTCAACGGGCATGGTTGAGTTTGTGCAGTTGGACACACTTATAGGAGGGTTTTGTTGAACGTGTAAGGTTGACTACTGACCTAATTGAAGGGATTTCAAATGAGAGAGAGATTCACCCTAGGAGTTCGGACGGATAGTGGTAAGGGGCTCGATTGAGGTGCCTAATCGAGGCCCACGTGATTGGGGGAAGAGCAAGAGGGGGATTAGGACGCACGCCGCTTTTGAGGAGCCATGGAGAACGTGATACTCAGTTGTAAAAGATACAAAATTGAAAACTTCAACAAGAGACCACTCCACAAAAGGCGGGTAGTAACCAAGGGACGAGCCAAATCCGGTCTGGGATTGGGCGCGTTGGGTGGAAGGGTAAAATCTGCCACGAAAGCTCTCCTTGGTGGGCCCGAGTAGGTAATATAAAAAGTGAAATAAAAGAGGCTCTTTGGGTGATAAAATAAAGATAGTAGAAAACACTTGCCGCCGACTGCACACAAAATTTGGCGCCGAAAAAACAAAGAGAAGGTTGAAAAAAGTTTGTAGGAAACCAAAGTCGAGGCGTCTGCAACTCTGAGACCTCCATTAGCCCTCAGAATAAGCAGCTCACACAGATTATATAAGCACATTATATGCCCCCGTGCCATAATCCTAGCCTTATATCGTTCAATGGTGTTATCGAGATTTAACTTCACTTTGAATACTCATTTGCTGCTGATCGCTTTTCGGTTGGGAGGAAGATCCACAAGCTCCCATGTTTGAGCCTCCATGATCGACTTGATTTTATCGTTAGCTGCTTGGATCCAAAAATGTTGTTATGGTTATGAGAAGGCCTCCCAAATGGTCAAAGGCTCCCCTGAGGCCGCAGAGTAGGAAAAGTGGGAGTTTGCTTCCAGTCGGCTAATAGATCATCTTCTCCCCGGAAATTATGAGGCTGAAATCGTCGAATCTCTCGCATTATTTTTTTGTCTATGTGTAGAATCCATAAGATTCGAATTCTGTTCACCAGGCTCAAACTAAACTTGTTGAGGAATTTGGTTAATATCACACACCGGAGTCACCATCGGAGGCCTTTGTAATTTTGTGACAATCTCTTGTTTGCAATCTAAAATGACATATTCATTTATTTTTGTTGCTTTTGCCGCTCTGTCATTTTAAATAAATCTATTGAGTCAAGCTCATATTTAACCATAGTATTCATTGCGACCATAAATAAATGTTTTGTTATCACAAAAACGTTGTACCCTTTGGAGTGATCATCATACCCTGACAAAATACTCGGTAATCCTTTTGGTTCCATTTTCCTTCTCTCGTTAGATGTATCTAACATAAAGCATTTATTACCAAAACCCTTGAATTAACTAATATTTGGTTTTCTATAAGTCCAGACCTTGTAAAGAGTAGTTTCTACCTATCTTAACCCTATTCTATTCTTTATACAAACAACACATCGCATTTTCATTTTGATCTGAGACATAGACAATTCCTTCGAGATAAAAAAAATTAGAATAGATCGAGCTTGCGAATTTTTCTTTGACCAAGATACATCAGTCTCTGCTAGTGAACCATCTAAAATATCCAAAGGGTTAACAATTTCGAAGTTTGTTTCCACCATATCCGCCGAATAAACATATCTTTCCCTCGGCAAGATGAGAATTCTTGATAACAGGCCCATAACTTGTTGTTTTACAACCACAGGAGCAGGGGAAGCAGCAAGAATAATAGTAGATGTAGGCATAATTCACTCACAATAACTTATTATAAATCTTACCAAACAACTTTTTTTCTACAGGTCACCAAATCTGATAGAATGGTCCAAACTTCTTCAAACTTTATAATAATATAGAATATCAAAAAGAAAAACAACCCTTTAAGTTTCAGACCAATTTTTCAAACATACACAAAGATATGCAGCTCAGAAGTTTCCCCAAATAGTTTGCACATTACACAGTCTGGAAGTCTAAATATATAAAATGTTCTAAGTCCTACGTCTTGTACTCGTAGTGAGTTTCTATATTTAGCTCTCCTATTACATATTGTGATATCTCTGATACAAATGTTCCAAAGAGATACGTCTAACAAACCAAACTCTCACTAAAATCTAAATACTCCTAATCACGCTAGAACTAAATTACCACTGTACAATCAATGTTACTAAGAATCTACACTAGGTGATTGTACGAATACTTGCCGCCGACTTAGTTGCTATTGTCCCGATACGTCCATCTGGTTGTTGCGAAAACACCTGCCAAGAAGTCACTTGTGATTCTCTTATGAATCTCGTCCGTTGACTTGATTCATGTCAACTGCAACTGCATTGTCTCGTCTGCTTCGCAGCTACATTGTCCGTACCGGATCATATCAAAATAATCGCAACAGCGTTGTCCCATTTGAGTCGTAGCTGCCTAGTCTTGTTCAATGTGTGACACGCTTATGTGGGTGTCGGCGCCATTTCGAAATACCTATATCGTCTTCAAGTGACGATATGTGTTTCTTTGGAATAATGCTACACTTTACTAACTTTCTGTGGTTACACTTATTTACTGAGACTGAAATCTTTCCAAAATCAACAGTAATTAACACTTTATATTGTAAGCGCTCACTAAAAATTGTTGAAATAAACTCCCAACCATGTTTGTAGCACAAGTTTGTGTTTACGCTAACAACAACATTTGTAGCAAACACTTTATATTGTTATCGCTCACAAAAAATTGTTGAAATAAACTATCAACAATGTTTATAACTCAATTTTGAGTTTGCCCTAACAAAGATATTTGCACAAACAACGTTTATTGTTTGCGCTCAAAAAAAGAGGTAAGAAAAACTCCCAGCCATGTTTGTAACACAAGTTTGTGTTTGCGCTAACAACAACATTGGTAAGTAATTATTTATATTGTTAACGCTCAAAAAAATTGTTAAAATAAACTCTTAACCATGTTTAGAACTCAAATTTGAGTTTGCGTTTAAAATAATTTCTTGTAACAAACTACGTTTATTATTACACTCACAAAAACAGTAAAAAAAACTCTAAACTTTGTTTGCAACACAAATTTGTGTTTGCCTTAACAACATAAATATTAACGAAAAAAGTTTATTGTTAACGCACATAAAAAAAGTTAAAAAAACCCTAAACCATGTTTCTATGACAAATTTGAGTTTTCACTAATAAAGATACCTGAATCGAACAACGTTTATTGTTTGCGCTCACAAAACGAGGCATAATAAACTCCCAACCATGTTTGTAACACAACCTTGTGTTGCGCTAACAACAACATTGGTAATTAATACTTTAAATTGTTAAAGCTCACAAAAATTGTTGAAATAAACTCCCAACCATGTTTATAACTCAAATTCGAGTTTGCGCTAACAAAGATATTTGTAACAAACAACATTTATTGGTCTCGCTCACAAAAAGAGGTAAAATAAACTGCCAACTATGTTCGTAACACAAGTTTGTGTTTATGTTAACGACAACATTGGAAACAAACACTGTATATTGTTAGCGCTCACAAAAATTGTAGAATTAAACTCTCAACCATGTTTCTAACACAAATTTGAGTTTGCGTTAACAATAATTTCTTGTAACGAACAACTATCATTATTACGCTCACAAAAACAAAAATAAAAAACCCTAAACTGTGTTTGCAACACAAATTTGTGTTTGCGTTAACAACAAAATTATTATCAAACAAAGTTTAATGTTAACACACATAAAGAGAGTAAAATAAAACCGTAAACTATATTTGCAAGACAAATTTGTGTTTGCCTTAACAACAAAAATGTTAACAAACAAAGTTAATTGTTAATGCACACAAAGAAGTCTTAATATTTTTGTTATTAACGACAACACAAATTTGTGTTGTACACATAGTTTAGGGTTTTTTTTTACTGTTTTTGTGAGCATAATAATTAACGTTGTTCGTTACAAGAAATTATTGTTAACGCAAACTAAAATTTGAGTTATAAACATAGTTGAGAGTTTATTTCAACAATTTTTGTGAGCGCTAACTATATCAAAGTGTTTGTTACCAATTTTGATATTAGCGCAGACACAAGGTTGTGTTACAAACATGGCTGGGAGTTCATTTTACCTTTTTTTTTATTGCGAAGAATAAACATTGTTTGTTACAAATATCTTTGTTAGCGCAAACTCAAATTTGTGATAGAAACATGGTTTCAGGTTTATTTTTACTCTCTTTGTGTGTGTTAACAATTATCTTTGTTCGTTAATATTTTTGTTGTTGACACAAACACAAACTTGTGTTGCAACATAGTTCAGGTTTTTTTTTACTGTTTTTGTGAGCGTAATAATAAACGTTGTTCGCAACAAGAATTTATTGTTAACGCAAATTCAAATTTGAGTTATAAACATGGTAGAGAGTTTATTTCAACAATTTTTGTGAGCGCTAACAATATTAAGTGTTTGTTACCAATGTTCTTGTTAGCACAAACACAAACTTGTGTTACAAACATGGTTGGGGGTTTATTATACCTTATTTTGTGAGCGCGAACAATAAACGTTATTTGTTTCAAATGTCTTTGTTAGCGCAATCTCAAATTTGTGATAGAAACATGATTTCGGGTTTTTTTCAACTCTCTTTGTGTGCGTTAACAATAAACCGAGAGGAATATCAGGTATTTTGTCAGGGTATGATGATAACTCCAAAGGGTACAAAGTTTTTGTGATTATGAAACATATATTTATGGTCGTAAGGAATATTATGTTTAAATATGAGCTTGACTCAGTAGATTTATTTAAAATGACAGAGCAGCAAAAGCAACAAAAGAAAACTGAATATGTCATTTTAGATTGCAACTATGTTTGTAACACAACCTTGTGTTGCGCTGACAACAACATTGGTAATTAACACTTTAAATTGTTAAAGCTCACGAAAATTGTTGAAATAAACTCCCAACCATGTTTATAACTCAAATTTGAGTTTGCGCTAACAAAGATATTTGTAACAAACATCATTTATTGGTCCCGCTCACAAAAAGAGGTAAAATAAAATGCCAACTATGTTCGTAACACAAGTTTGTGTTTATGCTAACGACAACATTGGAAACAAACACTGTATATTGTTAGAGCTCACAAAAATTGTAGAATTAAACTCTCAACCATGTTTCTAACACAAATTTGAGTTTGCGTTAACAATAATTTCTTGTAACGAACAACTATCATTATTACGCTCACAAAAACAAAAATAAAAAACCCTAAACAAAAGATTGTCACACAAATGCAATGGCCTACGATGGTGACACCGGTGTGTGATATTAACCAAATTCCTCAACAAGTTCGGTTTGAGCCTGGTGAACAGAATTCGAATCCTATGGATTCTACACATAGACAAAAAAAGGAATGCGAGAGATTCGACGATTTCAACCTCAAAATTTCCAGAGGGGAAGACGATTCAGTAGCCGGCTGCAAGCAAACTCCCACTTTTCCTACTCAGCGGCCTCAGGGGAGCCTTTGACCATTTGGGAGGCCTTCTCATCACCATAAAGAAATCACTTGATTGAAGCAGCTAACGATAAAATGAAGTCGATCATGGAGGCTCAGGCATAAGAGCTTGTGGATCTTCCTCCGAACCGAAAAGCGATCGCAGAAAATGGGTATTCAAAGTGAAGTTAAATCTCGATAACACAATTGAACGATATAATGCTAGGATTATGGCAAAGGGGCATATAATCAAAATGAAGAAATTGATTTTGAAGAAACTTTTTCTCCGGTTGTAAGATTTTCGATAGTTAGGATTTTACTATTTCTAGTTGTTATAAAAGATATGGAAACACATCAAATGGATGTAAAAACTAACTTCTTGCATGGAGAGTTAGAAGAGACCATTAACATGCAGCAACTTAAAATGTATGCAGAGCTAGGAAAATAACACTTAATATGCAAATTGTTAAAATCTTTATACGACCTAAAATTGGCCCCTAGGCAATGGAATCTAAAGCTTGATGAATTTTTAACAAGCCAAAAATTTCAAAAGATAAGCACTGATCATTCTGTTTATTTTCTAAATGGTGTGGATGTGATAGTATATATAGCGTTGTATGTAAATGATTTACTATTTGTTAACAAATCAATGGTTGAAATTAATAAAATCAAAACTGCCTTAAACTCAGGATTTGAGATGAAAGACCTCGGTGAGGCAAAAAATATTTTGGGTTTCCAGATACAAATGGATATAAATAAGAGATTATTCAAATTAACTCAAAAAGAGGCTATTGGAAACATGTTAGATGAGTATGGAATGCGTGGAGCAAAAGGGTGTGTAAGTTCAATGGAATTCCGGCAGAAGTTAGAGGGAGTCACTAAAGCTATTCTTGCTCTTAAGTTGAAGTATTGTAGGGATGCAGTGGGACTAGGAGACTAGGTGAGTTGTTGCATTGCTATCTTGCCATGCTGCGCTAGTCTAACATCACGAAACATTGGGACTAGGTGACTAGATGATTTGCTGCATTGCTATGTTAACATGCTACGCTAGTTTGACTTAGCAGCTGCGCTGCACTTATATCGCAGCAACCCTAATACATTCAGTTTAAAGCTTTAGAGGAGTGTTGATTTTGGAAAGCTTTAAGTCTTAATAAACAAGTGAGACATCAGAAAGATAAAAATATGTAGCATAAGTCCACAAAGACACGCATCGTCACTTGGAGACAGTACATTATTTCGAAATGACGCCTACACCCACATACGCCTGTCACACATTCAATGAGACAACGCATCTACGACGGAAAAGGGACAACGTAGTTGCGGTTATATTGAAATGATCTTGTACGCACAACGCAGCTGCGATGCAGACGGGACAACGCAGCTGCGGTTGACATGAATCAAGTTGACAAACGTGATTCATAAGAGAATCACAAGTGACTTGCTGGCAGGTTTTTTTGCAACAACAGGATGGACGTATCCTACAAACATTAACTAAGTCGGCGGGAAGTATTTGGACAATCACCTAGCAAAGGTTCTTAGTAATATTAATTCTACAGTGGTAGATTAGTTGTAACAGGGTTACAGAATTGGGTACTTAGTGGCTAGGGCTAGGCTGCTATAGTAGCGATTTCAGAGCAGCGCAGTTGCGATTACAGAGCAGCGCAGCTGCGATTCCAGACCAGCGCAGCATAGCAGCATAGCAACTTAGCGGCGTAGCAACTTAGTAGCGCAGCAGCGTAGCAGCGCAGCATAGCAACGCCACAGAATGTAGATTGAGCTGTATAGTTCTAGAAGGAAGTTTTGGATAGATCTTGATTGACCGTGACGGTCCACGTGTACAGCTGTATAGTACTAGGTTGACTATCAGTTAGTTTAAATAGTCAAATAGACATGGTGAATGGAGACCGGAAGTAGACCCATACAGCTAGCGCAACCTTGTACTCTCTTTCAAGTAATAAAGCGCAACCTTGTCTGTGAGTTCTGTGTGCTCCTGCTGTTGCTACGAGAAGATCCTTGGTATTTTCCGCTGTGCACTGTGACGTGTTGTGGTGTATTGTCACCTCTGCTACACTGGTATCGGAGCTTTTACCCGTGACTCGACAGCATGGATGAACACGGCGTATCCACTACAGAAATGTTGGCGGAAGTTCTCAGGGAGTTGGAAAGTGTGAGATTACAGAACGCGCAGCTGGGTAACATCGTCACAGCCTTGGAGTCGCGTCTAGGGGAGCGACCTCATGGAAGCATAGAGCGAGACTTTCGGAGACCGAAATTAAGACTTCCCGACGAGTTTGATCCTGCAAGACACAAGAACCTTGACTCATGGCTATTCTCCGTGGCGAACTATCTCGAGAATTTTCCTAGCCTATCAGATCGTGAGAAGATTCATTACGCGGGTGGTCTTCTTAAAGGGGCAGCGGGGGCTTGGTGGAGAACATTGGTAGAGGACGACGAGTTACCGACCGTCTGGGCGCTCTTCGTTCAACTCCTCCGCGACACTTGGCAGCCCGTCAACACGATGAAGGCGGCGAGAGATAAGATCGCAGTAATGAAGCAAAGAACTTCAGTGATGGAGTTTACGCAGCGGTTCTTGGAGTGCAAAGTTCAAATACCTACGATGACGGAGGATGAAGCCGTGGATCGCTACGTGAAAGGGCTTAAGTCGTCTATTCGTAGAGATGTGGAACAATGGCTTTCTCGGGAAAGCACGACTCCTCCTCTCTCGGCAATCATCCTGTTTGCGGAGCGGACCGATTCAATCGACTTTAACCTTCGGAGACCGTATCACTACCGGTCGAGCAGTAGCCGAGGACACCGACGAGACGAAGGTCCAACCCCAATGGAGCTCGGCGCAATTAATGAGGATAAGGAAGCGGTCAATGTCCTGCGGAGAAAGAAGAAAACTACCAAGACAAAGACCAATGACTTATCCCCCGAGGAAATCTAGCGGAAGAGGCAAAATGGCCTATGTTTCCAATGCGGTTCTCCAAATCATATGGCTCGAGAGTGTCCAAAACGGAAAGGTCCCAAAAAGGGAAAACTTACCGTTATGAGGTTAGCCCTTGAAGGAGGAGACCCTTTGATATTTCAGGGTCAAATAAGAGCGAGTGCAGCTAATTTCATGGTGGACTCTGGAGCATCGGGGAACTTTATTAACGAGGCGACGGTGAAAAGGTTGAAACTTCCTCTTGTGGTACTAAACAATCATCAGTCGGTACAATTTGAAACTCTGAGACCTCCATTGGCCCTCAGAGTATGCAGATCCAAAAGAAGCTAATCTAGATAGTGCCGACTCCAAGTTAATATAAACCCAAGTGACTGACCCTTTGACAGTCAGAACCCCAATATAGATTCACCCCTGTGAAATAACACTTTCTGTGTGCTCAGTTCCACCACAGAATGCAAAGTTAGAATATGAGATTTGGACACATTCACCCACTTTGACTTTCCCTTAGAAATACAGCCACCCTGGCAGACAAAAACTCTGACCGACTACACCCCTGTGTAGCCTAGACTCCCTTGAGTCCGCAGCAAAAAAAATCACTGAAAATGGTCAAGTAAATTGATAGTTATGGCTGGCCAAAGTTTGCCATTTATACAGGGTGCTCTCTGGGAGAGGCATCTGCCTACCCAAAATTTTCTAAGTCCTATACCCTCTCTAAAACTCTATCTACTGAAGTACGGCACCAATCAAATTACTGTGTCGTACAAAAAAGTACAGGTGCCGGTGTACTTTCTGTACGGCCATTGTACGACATGGCCAAAATGTCGACACGTGTCAAATCAGGATTAGTTCGTGTAATCTCCGGAATTCCCGTAGTCCAATGTTATCACGCCACGTGTCACATGACGTGACAAAGACCGTAAAACGCCAAAAATGCCTTTTCCGTGATCGCGACGCCTATCGTGGCCGTCCGATCAAGACCGGCTATAATCGTAGCCGCTGAAATTCGACGCGCGGTATTTGTTTCGCTATCGAAACAAATGCGGGGTATTTGTTTCGCTGTCGAAACAAATGCGCGGTATTTGTTTTGCTATCGAAACAAATGCGCGGTATCCGTTCTGCCCCCATTCCGTACTTCGTACTAAATTAAACTGTATCTATGTACTAAGTATCTATTAGCCGTTAAACGGATTAATCTACATATAACGATTTATATATTTGTCAAACCCTATATATCGCAATATCTGTTCTAGACGTAACGGCTAGAGCTAACGGCTAACGCGGATTGATGGACGGTAGGTACCAGGATCAATTCCTGGGTCCGTCAACTAACTTTTGGTAAGACTACATAATTTACCCCCTGTCTTCTCTAGAGAGCCTAGGCAGCCATGGCTCTAGCTCCCTATCCAGCCTTCAGTGACTACGACAAGTATGGGGGCTTGGAAAGGGGAGTTAGAGGCAGACCGCCTCAGCTCTTTTCCTATCCTAATACAGACCTATAAAATACTCAAATATCAACACTCCCCTTATTTTCTAGTCTATTTTTCTTTTAACTTCCACAAACAAGTAAACAAACACCCCCTCCCCTTTTTCTTTTCTTTTTCCTTTTTCCTTTTCCTTTCATAAAACTTAAGTATTTAACACAGTGGATAAAATGAACTGAAATGATAATTGTATCACATATTTTATTTAACATCCCATTTTTCTTAAACCCGAGCAAAGATTTTATCCACCTCTTCCCTTTTCCATCCACGCTAAATCCACTTTCCCTCTTGAAATTCAAACAACCAGCCCCATCCCCAACCTTCAACACATACCCGGATGATAACCCTTTTACAGGCACATCTTCACAAGAGACATCACACCAAGTAGTGATGTCAAATCCATCCACCTCCAAATATTCCCAAAAACCACTAGTCCCCACTAAGTTCCTCATAAGATCTACATCTTCCGTAATCATATTTTTATCCATGATAATTACCCCATTTTCTGAACTTCCCTCACTGTCTCCCATGGAATTCTTTCCACTATCACTTTCTATTTTAATTCCCAATAAATATTTCTCTTCTCCCCTATCTTTTAAAACCCCCTCTAGAATTAATTCTCCCCTTTCCTCGGAATCCGTTGAAGTCTCCCTTTCCGACCAGTTTTCTGTTTCCAAAATATTTATGAAACTATCCTCAATATTTTGAACTTCTTCAAGTATCTCCTCTCTCTTTACTTCCCTTATACCTCCAAAAGCACACTGTTGCCTTCGTCCTATTTCTGTGTACTTTTCTCTCTTCCCCATTCTACCGATGTGAAGAAGCTCCAATTTTTCTTCATCCTCTTTCTCCTCTTCCTCTTCGTCCTCCTCATCCACATTCCAACTTCTAAGTTTTTCCAAACAAGGGCATTCCTCCATATAATGACCCGGTTCCCTACAAAAGAAGCAAACCCCTTTTTTCAAAGCTCCCGTGCCTTTTCCTCTCCCTCTCTTTCCACCAAAGTTCCGATAAGGTTTACCTTTGTCTTTCTTTCTCTCATCACGCTTCCGCTCGTCACCACCGTTCTTCTCATCACGCTTCCGCTCGTCACCGCCGTTCCTCTCATCACGATTCCGCCAATCACCACCAGCTGAAAATGCATTGACCCTGTCCTTTCCCCTACGAAGCTCCAAAGTGCTTTCCCTCACAAGAATTATCCCCATGGTAAAGCTCAAAGTCCATGAGGAGCCATCCATTGCCTGCATACGACAAATTATGTTTTCGTACTCATCTGGGAGTTTCATAATTAGTGTATTAATCTTACTCTCCTCAGATTCTACATATCCACTAGTAAGCTCAACATATAACGCAGCAATATCATTACAAAAGTCTATCATGCTACCGCCTTTATAAACGTAGGCATCTATTTCTTGTTTTACTAATTGCTGCCTCTGAATAGTCTCACTCTTATAGATCTGAGTTAGTGCTTCCCATATCTCGGAAGACTTGGTTAGACTTAAAAGAGTGATAGCTATCGACTTAGACACATATCTAAGTATGAGATGTTTTGCTATAGTGTTTTTGTATTCCCATATTTTCCTGTCATTTTCTTCAGTTTTAATCCCTACATGTGGTACCATAGCTGAGAGCCTAGCTCCCCTCACCATAGGTGTCCCTTTTTCCTTCTCCCCTATTTCCCCATCCACGGAAAGGTTTTTCCCTTCACCTTCCGTTGCATCTGAACTCCGGGTGATATTCTGGACAGTCTCAGATGATTCTCCGTAGTAAGCTCCTCCAAAGCTAGGTGGCGGACATCTCACTTGTCCCGCAACAATTCCCCATAAGTGCTTCTCGAAAAGCAATCCCTCCATTGTAAACGCCCAATACGTGAAGCCTGTTCCATCAAACATAGGCACCCTAGATGGTGGGCCCATAACCTGAAACTCTGAGACCTCCATTGGCCCTCAGAGTATGCAGATCCAAAAGAAGCTAATCTAGATAGTGCCGACTCCAAGTTAATATAAACCCAAGTGACTGACCCTTTGACAGTCGAAACCCCAATATAGATTCACCCCTGTGAAATAACACTTTCTGTGTGCTCAGTTCCACCACAGAATGCAAAGTTAGAATATGAGATTTGGACACATTCACCCACTTTGACTTTCCCTTAGAAATACAGCCACCCTGGCAGACAAAAACTCTGACCGATTACACCCCTGTGTAGCCTAGACTCCCCTGAGTCCGCAGCAAAAAAAATCACTGAAAATGGTCAAGTAAATTGATAGTTATGGCTGGCCAAAGTTTGCCATTTATACAGGGTGCTCTCTGGGAGAGGCATCTGCCTACCCAAAATTTTCTAAGTCCTATACCCTCTCTAAAACTCTATCTACTGAAGTACGGCACCAATCAAATTACTGTGTCGTACAGAAAAGTACAGGTGCCGGTGTACTTTCTGTACGGCCATTGTACGACATGGCCAAAATGTCGACACGTGTCAAATCAGGATTAGTTCCTGTAATCTCCGGAATTCCCGTAGTCCAATGTTATCACGCCACGTGTCACATGACGTGACAAAGACCGTAAAACGCCAAAAATGCCTTTTCCGTGATCGCGGCGCCTATCGTGGCCGTCCGATCAAGACCGGCTATAATCGTAGCCGCTGAAATTCGACGCGCGGTATTTGTTTCGCTATCGAAACAAATGCGCGGTATTTGTTTCGCTGTCGAAACAAATGCGCGGTATTTGTTTTGCTATCGAAACAAATGCGCGGTATCCGTTCTGCCCCCATTTCGTACTTCATACTAAATTAAACTGTATCTATGTACTAAGTATCTATTAGCCGTTAAACGGATTAATCTACATATAACGATTTATATATTTGTCAAACCCTATATATCGCAATATCTGTTCTAGACGTAACGGCTAGAGCTAACGGCTAACGCGGATTGATGGACGGTAGGTTCCAGGATCAATTCCTGGGTCCGTCAACTAACTTTTGGTAAGACTACATAATTTACCCCCTGTCTTCTCTAGAGAGCCTAGGCAGCCATGGCTCTAGCTCCCTATCCAGCCTTCAGTGACTACGACAAGTATGGGGGCTTGGAAAGGGGAGTTAGAGGCAGACCGCCTCAGCTCTTTTTCTATCCTAATACAGACCTATAAAATACTCAAATATCAACACAATTGGCCGACGAAAGTTCCTAATCCATTACCCATCGTACCCCGAGGTTACGCGTCGGAATTGGGAAATTCCGATGGTACGACACGCTTCATGTATTACCTCTTGGGGACCATGAGGTAATCTTGGGGAAGCCGTGGCTGCAAAAATGGAATCCGACGATCGATTGGAGAAGTGGCGCCATGAGAGTGAAGAAAGGTGAAGAAGAGTTCGAGGTAAAAGCGGGAGCGGCTGGTAAGGGAGCGGAAGAGGGACGCCTGCTTTCGGCCTTACAGCTTAAGAGGGCACTCAAGAAAGGGGAAACGATTGGTATGGCGGTCGTCCAGCCAATGGAGGAGGCGAAGGAGGAGATCCCGGAAGAATGGAAGAAGAAGGACCCCGACTTCGACTCCAAAGAAAGTGACGACATTGGAAAGACTTCCGAAGAGGCCCCGGAAGTCGTGACAAAACTTCTCGAGGAGTACGCAGATGTATTTCCCCGGAAGCTCCCCGATGGATTACCCCCTAAGCGCGAAGTAGACCATAGAATAGAGCTTGTTCTTGGAGCGGTACCCTCGGCTAATCGGATGTACAAGATGAGCTACACCGAATTGGACGAACTGAAAAAGCAACTCGCGGAGTTAGTCGAAGCCGGAGCAATTTAACCAAGCAAGTCACCGTATGGAGCCCCTGTTCTCTTTGTGAACAAGAAAGATGGAGGTTTCCGTATGTGTGTAGACTACCGAGCGCTGAACAAATTAACGGGGAAGAATGCGTACCCCCTTCCGAGGATCGACGAATTGTTGGATCGACTTCGAGGTGCTAAATATTTTTCCAAAATAGACTTACGAAGCGGCTACCACCAGATTAGAATTGCCAAGGAGGATGTGGAGAAAACGTCGTTCAGAAATCGCTACGGTCATTTCTAGTTTCGGGTAATGCCGTCCGGGTTGACTAAAGCACCGGCAACTTTTATGCATTTAATGAATTCCATCTTTCGCCAATATCTGGACGCGTTTGTGATTGTCTTCCTAGACGACATACTGGTGTATAGCCAAACGCAGGAGGAGCATATGAAGCACTTACGGACGGTCCTCCAGGTCCTTCGGGAAAAAAAGTTGTACGCAAAAAGAAGTAAATGTGACTTCTTCAAGGAGAAGATGTATTTTTTAGGCCATGTGGTGACCCGGGACACAATAGCAGTGGATCCAAACAAGACAAAGACCGTTAAGGAGTGGCCGCAGCCGGCAAATATCACGAAGTTACGGAGCTTTCTAGGATTATGCTCCTATTATCGACGTTTTGTCGAAGGTTTCGCAAAAATCGCTGCACCGCTCACGGAATTGCTTAAGAATGACGTGCCCTATGATTGCAAAGCGGCACAAGGGATAGCCTTTAACACGCTAAAGGAGCGGTTGGTTACCGTCCTTGTGTTAGTCGTTCCCGACCCGGATTTACCTTGGATGATAATTACCGACGCTAGCGATACGGCTATTGGAGCGATCCTTATGCAAGATCAAGGGAAAGGCCTTCAACCCATCGCCTACGACAATCGAAAACTAAAGGCAGCGGAGCTGGACTGGGTCACTCATGAGAAAGAGACAATAGCTATCATCAATGCGCTGGAGGTTTGGAAGTGGTACGTTCAGGGGAAACGGATCACGATTATCACGGATCACCACGCCTTACAATATCTTCAAACCCAGCCGAAGTTGTCTAAGAAACAAGTGCGCTGGATGACGTTTCTGCAGACCTTCGGTCCGGAACTTGTTATAGAATATAAGCCAGGCAAGACCAACCCGGCGGATGCCCTGTCAAGGAGACTCGAAGTCGGTGCGCCAGTAGCGGCGCAATGACCGCAAGCATCGCAGTTTAAGAATGTAAGCTCTGCGAAAGGGGACGCCGCAGCGTCGACCGCAGCGCAAGATCCGAAACTCAGCGCAGTCATCAGTACGGTGCAAGTGGACGAACAGTGGTTAGGTCGGATAAAGGCCGCCTACGGCGACGATGATGCACTAAAAGAACTCATTAAACGGAAGGTACTCTTTTGAACCGCCAATGGTATGTGGCGATACAAACCGAGTAAGACAACACGGCTTTATGTACCAACAAGTACGGAGCTCCGTCACATGATTCTTAAAATGAGTCACGACGAGCCGCTCAGTGGACATTTGGGGCGGGATAAAACAACCGCACGTGTCGCTGAAACGTATTATTGGCCAAACATGACTCGAGACATTACCGAATATGTCCGGACGTGTGACTCCTTTAATACGAACAAAACGGACTCAGGACACCAAGGTCTGTTACAACCCCTTTCGGTACCATCTGTTCCTTGGGAGGCGATCTCGATGGATTTCATCGTGACCCTTCCCCGGACGAAGGAGGGCTACGACTCAATCTTAGTCGTCGTGGATTACCTAACAAAAATGGCGCATTTTCTACCCACGTCCACCACAGCTACTGCACGCGATATCGCGAACTTATTCTTTCGGGAGATATTCCGCCATCATGGACTTCCGACAAAAATCGTCAGCGACCGCGATCGTAAATTCGTGAGCCACTTTTGGCAAAATCTATTTGCGTTATGTGGCACGCAACTGGCCATGTCCACAGCCTACCACCCTCAAACTGATGGTCAGACTGAAAGGGTGAATCGAACTTTGGAGGAAGCATTGCGGGCTTATGTTTCGGTGCACCAAACGGATTGGGTGGACCATTTAAGAGCGATCGAAGTAGCATACAACAGTGCAGTGCACTCATCCACGAACGCTACGTCATTCTCCCTCAATGGACGACAGCCCACGCTTCCCCAAAACTTATTGGTAGCGGACTGCCAAACACCGGCAACTCTGGACTTTGCCAAAACGCTGCAAGGAAACCTAGAAAAGGCGGCCAAGGCGCTCCAAATGGCAAAGGATCGTCAAAAGTCGCAGGCCGACGCTCACTGAAAGGACACAGTCTTTCGCGTGGGGGACAAAGTTTGCCTTAATATGGCAAACCTCTCCTTGCCGGGTGCCCTGTCTAAGAAGTTGGAACCGAAGTTCACGCGACCGTTCACAATTCTTTCCCGTGTAGGCGACGTGGCTTACAAGTTGGATATCCCGACGGACTGGCATATCCACAATGTCTTCCATGTTTCCCTTCTTAAACCATTCCGCGATCCTGATTCACTGTTCCCTAATCGACGACAGCATACTCCTTTACCACCCGTTCGGGGAACCTCGGACGAGTATGAGGTGGAAGAGATCCTTCAGTCACGCCACTCTCGGAATTCCAACTCCACCCAATACTTAGTGCGTTGGAAGGGTTACGGTGCTGAGGACGACTCTTTGGTGGACGAGGGAGATCTACATTCTCCGGAGTTGATGCGCCGGTTTCAGCGGAGTGAGGACACTCGGCTTTCTCGGAGAGGCAATCGCAGCGGCCGCAACAAAGGAGCGAATCGCAGTGTCGCAACCATCGTAATCATCTTGGGGACGCGGCAAAGGACCGCAGCGGCGATGTTACCACACCGCAACGCTGTAGCAGCGCTGCCACCCCAGCGCAACATGGTTACGATGACGTCAGAGGATTGCAGCACCACCGCTGCGCTGAAGGAAAAGCGCAACGGCGCAATTGTGTTTCACTATGTGGGTAACGACGAACCCTCGGCTCCGCCGCAGCAGCACAGTTTTATAAATGATGGACGCTGCGATACCCTCGCACGCTGCGACGCTTCGCAAAGTCCAAAAGTGAAACCCTCAACCCCCGTGAATAAAGCCGCCATCCCTCCTCACAACCAACCTAGTCTCGGCAGCTTGGAAATTGCTTCTCTCCGCAAAATCAGTTTACCTTCACTTCTGGAATTACCGGAATAATCTGGTTCAGCAGTGTCTATGGCGTCGTCGTCCTCTCCACCACCAAAAGGAGGAGACTGGTACGGGTGGGACAAGGAGATCCGAACCGTCCCGAGAGTTTGTTAAGGGCGGCGGAGGCCATGGTGGAAGCAAGCAGGCGAAGGGAAGTAGAAGTGGAGTCGGAACCTGAGGAAAGCGCCAGTAGTGAGGCAAGACCGGCAGAGACCAGTGGAGGGGAGGGGTCAAAAAACTCACAGGACCCTGAATACACCCCAATCCGGGAAGGTGATCAGGAATTTAAAGAAGATCATGAGCTATCGGAGGCGGAGGAACCGGAACGAGAACCAACGCCTTCGCCAATTGAAGAGCGTGCCTCAGATCTAGAGGTGATGCAGGACCCAAACAAGGAGAGTACAGCGGACGAGCAGTCGTCTAAAACCGCGGAGAGGAAGGCAGCGGCACAATACCCTAGTGGCGACGATGTGTTCCTCCTGCGAGGAAACCAAAGAGATACGGAGGAGGAAAGTGAACAGGGGGAGGAAATTCCCGACTACCTCTTTCCACTACCGGTCGACACCCAGCATCCGGACCTCGCCTTCAGCTTCACCAAAAGGTTTTATTGGAATCCCTCGGAGTGGCCCGAGGAATGGCGTATAGGGAAGCCTGGAGATCCTATCCGTATCCCTGCCGACGTCCCATCACACCCAGCGTGGAATTTCATGCGGACAAAAGACCTGGGAAATAGTCATAAAGGTTATGTGCATCTGAATCCTCACGCCTTATCATTCGTGGAAGTGGTAGAAGACAACTACAAGTATAGGATTGATGTTCCCGGGTTACTCCGTCAGTATCACCCGTGGGATGTCCGCCACCACGACATCATCTCTAGGGCGGAGGTCACCTCGAGGTACGGGCACTCAAGCTGGCCCCAAGAAATGCTCTGTAGCGGGCCCGAGCTGCAAGGAAGCACGTGTCCTTTAAATTACAGAAAGTACCTCAGTAGGAACTGGCGGATGAAGCGGAGGAAGTTTCCCTGGTGGCTAAACCTGAAGAACCCCGGATTCCGACACCTGAGGAACCTGCACCGGCAGCCATTCCGCCGCGACCCGAAGTACCTGAGGTTGTACCCGAGGAAGGGGAAGATCAGGTTCGGGAGCGAATCACTCGGAAGCGGTTGGCAACTGCAGATCATCACATCGCGTTACTGGAGACCCGATGTGAACATCTCCAAATTCAACTCGACGCCCTTCGCCACGAGTTTGAAGAGTATCGCGAGGAAACATACGACATACTCCGGCAGTTGCAGTTTCCCTGAGTCACTCAAAGCTCAGCAGGACGCTAAATCCTTAGTGGGAGGCACTGTAACAGGGTTACAGAATTGGGTACTTAGTGGCTTGGGCTAGGCTGCTATAGTTGCAATTTCAGAGCAGCGCAGTTGCGATTACAGAGCAGCGCAGCTGTGATTCCAGACCAGCGCAGCATAGCAGCATAGCAACTTAGCGGCGTAGCAACTTAGTAGCGTAGTAGCGTAGCAGCGCAGCATAGCAACGCCGCAGAATGTAGATTGAGCTGTATAGTTCTAGAAGGAAGTTTTGGATAGATCTCGATTGACCGTGAAGGTCCACGTGTACAGCTGTATAGTACTAGGTTGACTAGTAGTTAGTTTAAATAGTCAAGTAGACTTAGTGAATGGAGAGCGGAAGTAGACCCACACAGCTAGCGCAACCTTGTACTCTCTTTCAAGTAATAAAGCGCAACCTTGTCTGTGAGTTCTGTGTGCTCTTGCTGTTGCTACGGGAAGATCCTTGGTATTTTCCGCTGTGCACTATGACGTGTTGTGGTGTATTGTCACCTCTACTACATTAGTTCTAGCGTGATTAAGAGTATTTAGATCTTAGTGGCAGTTTGGTTTTGGACGTACCTCAGAAACACTTTTATCAAAGGTACAACACTTTGTAATAGTACAACTAAGAGTAGAAAATAACTATGAGTATAAGACTTAGGACTTAGACCATTTTATTTATCCGAACTTCAAGACATTGTAATCTACAAACTACTTTTGTGAAACTATTGAGTTGCATATCTTGGTGTATGTTGGACCAATTGGGCAAAAACTTTGGGATTTGTTTGTCTTTGTGATACCCTATAATGTGAAACAGTTTGCGGCAGTTTGGACCCTTGTGTTAGATTTGGTGAGCTGTAGAAAATAGTTGTTTGGATGATTCATGAGTGAAGTATATCTACTTCTACTACTACTGCTGCTGCTTCTTTTGCTCCAGTGGTCGTAGAACAACAGTTACTAATGTTGTTGTTAGCCCAGACACAAACTTGTGTTACAAACATGGTTAGGAGTTTATAGTACCTATTTTTTTGGGCGGGAACAATGAATGTTGTTTGCTACAAATATCTTTGTTAGCGCAAACTCAAATTTTTGATAAAAACATGGTTTAGGGTTTTTTCTAAGTGTCTTTCTATGTTCAAAAAATACTAGGTTGTTTATATTTATGTTGTTAACGCCAACACAAATTTGTGTTGCAAACATTTTTTAGGGTTTATTTTTACTGTTTTTGTGAGAGTAATAACAAACTTTGTTCGTTACAAGAAATTATTGTTAACGCAAACTCAAATTTGAGTTATAGATATGGTTGAGAGTTTATTTCAACAATTTTTGTGAGCGCTAACAATATAAAGTGTTTGTTATCAATGTTGTTGTTAGCGCAAACACAAAGTTGTGTTACAATTATGGTTGAGAGTTTATTTACCTCTTTTTTTGAGCGCAAACAATAAACCATTTTTGTTACAAATATCTTTGTTAGGGCAAACTCCAACTTGGGGTATAAACATGGTTGAGAGTTTATTTCTACTATTTTTGTAAACGCTAACAATATAGAGTGTTTTTTACAAATGTTTTTGCTATCGCAAACACAAGGTCTGTTATAAACATGGTTGGGAGTTTATTATGCCTCGTTTCGTGAGCGAAAACAATAAACGTTGTTCGTTTCAAGTATCTTTGTTAGTGAAAACTCAAATTTGTCATAGAAACATGGTTTAGGGTTTTTTTCAACCCTTTTTTGTGTGCGTTAACAATAAACATTGTTAATTAATGTTTTTGTTGTTAACGCAAACATAAAATTGGGTTGCACACATAGTTTAGTGTTTTTTTTTACTGTTTTTGTCTTCGTAATAATAGACGTTGTTTGTTAGAAGAAATAATTGTTAACGCAAACTTAAATTTGAGTTATAAACATGGTAGAGAGTTTATTTCAATAACTTTTGTGAGCGCTAACAATATAAAGTGTTTGTTACCAATGTTGTTGATAGCGCAAACACAAACTTGTGTTACAAACATGGTTACCTCTTTTTTTTGAGCGCGAACAATAAATGTTGTTTGTTACAAATATCTTTGTTAGCGCAAACTCACATTTGAGTAATAAACATGTTTGAAGGTTTATTAAAATTATTTTTGTGAGCGCTTACATTAAAAAGTTTTTGTTACCAATGTTGTTGTTAGCGCAAACACAAACTGGTAATACACACATGGTGACCTCTTTTTTTGAGCGCGAACAATAAACGTTGTTTGTAACAAATATATTTGTTACCGCAGACTCAAATTTGTGATCCAAACGTGGTTTTATCTAATTGTCTTTGTGTGTATTAACAATAAAGATTTTTCAGTATTATTTTTGTTCTTAACCCAAACACAAATTTATGTTGCAAACATAGTTGAAAGTTTTTTTTTACTGTTTTTGTGAGCGTAATAATAAACGTTGTTCGTTACAAGAAATTATTTTTAGCGCAAACTCAAATTTAAGTTATAAACTTGGTTGAGAGTTTATTTCAACATTTTTTGTGAGTGCTAAAAATATAAAGTGTTTGTTACAAATGTTGTTGTTAGCGTAAACACAAACTTGTGTTACAAACTTCGTTGGGAGTTTATTTTACCTCTTTTTTTTAGGGCAAATAATAAACGTTGTTTGCTACAAATACCTTTGTTAGCGCAAACTCAAATTTGAGTTATTGTTGTTCTACGACAACTGGAGCAAGTGGAGCAGCAACAGTAGTAGTAGAAGTAGACATAATTCAACACAGAAGCTTACCAAAAATCCTATCAAACAACTGTTTTCTACAGCTCAATAATGTTACCACAATAGTCCAGACTGCTTCAAACTATACCACAGTATAGTGTATCACAAAGTCTAACAACTCCCAAAGTTTCAGCACAATTGATCCAACATACACCAAGATATGCAACTCAGAAGTTTCACAAAAATAGTTTGCAGATTACACAGTCTAGAAGTCTGGATACAAAAACATTCTAAGTCCTAACTCTTATACTCTCAATGAGTATCTACTTTTAGTTGTCCTATTACATAATGTTGTATCGCCGATATAGGTATTCCTAAGAGATATGTCCAAAACACAAAACTACCAGTGAGATTTAATTACTCCTAATCACGGTAAAACTAATTTACCACTGTACAACTAATATTACTGAGAATCTGTACTAAGTGATTGTACAAAAACTCGCCGCCGGCTAGTTACGTTTGTCCGGATATGTTCACTCAGTTGTTGCAAAACATCTGTCAGTAGGTCATCTGTGAATCTCATCGGTTGACCCTATTCTGTTCAACTGTAGCACCGCAGTCCAGTTCCATATCACATTTGAATATCCCCGGCTTCGCAGAAGCTGCGTTGTCCCATACCAAAAATAGTCGCAGCTGCGTTTGTCTTGTTGCGTAGCAACCGCGTTGTCTGTTACCAAAATATTCGTAGTTGTGTTGTTCCGTTGCGTCGCAGGCTGCGTTTGTCCGTATGGACCAAATCAAAAACTAACCGCAGCTGCGCTTCTTCCATCTACGTCGCAGCTGTGCTGTTCCAATGCTGGTGTCGGTACCATTAAAACATTTACTGTGCTTCAAGTGACGACACGTGTCCCTATAGATCTATTTTACCGCTGTCTTATAAATTTGCTAAGACTTAAGCTTTCAAAAACCAACACTCCCCTAAAGCTTTAGACTCATTATGCCAACGCAGCTAGGATGTTGAACTACTGCATCATCACATCATAGCAACGTAGCAATTTTGGCAAGTCACCTAGTCCCACTACATCACCGCTGTCGGACTAGCGCAGCATGGCAGTCTTGCAGTACAGCAACTCAGCTATTCACTTAATCCTACTGCATCCATAGAATACTTCAACTTAGCAGCAGGAAGAGATTTAGTGAGCATATCTGCAATCATTTTTGCATCTGGCAAATAACATAATTTAATCACTCTAGTTAACACTTTTTCTCTTACAAAGTGTAATCTTACATCCATGTGCTTGCTTTTGAAGTGGTGACTCGGGTTAGAAGCAATGGCAATGGCAGACTGGTTATCACTCTAGATCACCTGTGGTTTGTTGGTTTTGGAAACCTTTAGTCCTCTCTATATCTCGTGTGTGAGAGAGAGAGTTTAGACTAAAGCTGGTTTTTGTGTACCGACTGAGTTGACGTAGACAAGATGTGGTGTGGTATATAACTCCAGAGGGAGTTCACAGATTCGGTACACTCTATGTACACGTAACGGTCCGTGGGGAAGTCAAGCTTGGTTGAGTTGGTTGACAAAGTACATAGTTACTTGAGGGACCAGATTTACACGTGGAGGTTCATCTTCGGTGATGAATGAATACGTGGAAGGCGGACGAAGTTCGCCGTCATTTTTGGAAGAGAAATATTGACCAAGCCGTCATTTCAACAGACTAAATTTGACTGTGTACTTTAGCAGTGGCTAGGGTTAAGGATTGATGTAAATACTTGTACGGTAGATGGCGGGGTTTAGTTTGATTAATGTTTAGTGTACCGACACACCACGGTAGTTGTGGTACGGTGTAGATCAGCTGTAGGTTCACTTTGTATATGTAGGACCTAGAATATTTTTGGAGTTAGGAATTTTGTGAATGAAAAACTGCAAAGCAATTTTGTGTTCTTTTCAATTGCCAGATCATTGTGATCTTTGTGCAAAACCCTGTAAAACTCTGCGTGTGGATTCTTTGTTATACTATTTTTATTGTGGCAAATTTGGAGACCTATTGTATGTCTGGTTTGCTTTGGGCTTCATTGTGAAATCGGTCCTTTTTGTGGATTCCGTGAGAGTTTCCTCTTTTGTAATCTGAATATTATGGCAACAACTGGTGCTTCTTCTTCTTCCTCAAGGTCACCGGTTGCCTCAAATCAGCAATTCACGGGCCCACCCTCACGGATTTCGGTGTTTAATGGCCAAAAATATTTATATTGGGCGGATTTGACTAAGTCTTACCTTAAGCAAGTGAGATTGTATGATGTGATTTTCGGTGTTCTTCCGCATACGGATTTTGATTTTGAAAAGAAAAATGAGGATGCATTGCGTGTTTTCAAACTACTCTTGTCCAAAGATCTGAACATGACACATATCAATATCTCTATAGCAATTGACATATGGAAGGCTTTGCGGGAGTCATATGTCCTAACGAGTGAGCAAAATGAGGTTATAGCTGCTGGAAAAATTTGGGATTATAAGTATACCGGGGGTGATATGAACTCCTATTGTAATGGCTTGAATCTTTTGTTGTCGCAATATGCGTGTTCCGAGGGGAAGTTTCCTCCCTATCATCAAGCTATGATTTTAATGAGAGGGCTTCCTACTGAATATAAAGGAGCCGCAAAACAATTGAAAAGGTTAGAGAAGGCAGGATGGAATATAGTTGTAGCTGAAGCTAATATTCTTGAGGAAGAGGAAAATCAGATAGCATTGAATGGTGGAAAATCAGCGGTAGCTTACAATGCTCAGATATATAGGCCGGCTGGATTTTCCGGAAATAGGAACTTCACCACTAATCCTAATTATAGGCCACATGATAGGTGTGTCTATTGCTTCGGTCAAGGTCATGTTTTCCGGCTGTGCCCGGCATTTATAAAAGCTTGTGAAACAATAATTTACCGTGCGGGATGGAAGGTGCGATCGGAGGAACCACCTTTATATGGGTCAGCACCAAAACTGCCGGTGAAAAATGCGGCTTTCCTTGCATTTGATGAGACGCCACAAGACGAATCGTTGGAGGAAAAAGATGATGTGGTCAAACTTCCGTAATCAGAAGATGATGAGTTCTTTGCCCTTGCAAAAAATCTCATGGAGGGGCCTCAAGAGAATGAATGGATTATGGACTCTGGGTGCTCTTCCCACATGTGCGGCAATCGGGCTTACTTCAAAACCCTTACTCCGATTCCGACTCGTCGAATCTACTACGTGGATGATAGCGGTGTGGAGGCTACGGCAAAGGGAAGCGTGGAGTTAGCATGTGACATCAATGGTCAGATTGTAAAGAGAACCTTACATGATGTTCTCTATATTCCAAAGTTTAAGAAAAATTTGTTTTCCACTTTTGTGGCTGAAATGAAAGGATTTGAAATTTTGCAAAAGAATGGGAAGAAAGTAGTAAGCAAAGATGGGAGAGTATCCTTGGTAGGAACTAGAGGCCCAAACTTGTTGTACCGGATGGACTTGGCTAATGAAATTGACTTTGCATACTCAAGTGTCCTTCCGGAAAATGTTTTGTGGCATAAGAGGCTCGGTCATGTTCATCATGAAAAACTTGATAAAATGGTGAAACACAAAATGATAGATGGGGTCATATTAGGACAAAAAGATTCTCATGTACGTGATGGTTGTGCTTTAGGGAACCTTCACAAGCTAAACCGCGGATAACCGGGCTACGGATTTGCTGCAAATTATTCATTCGGACGTATGGGGACCGTCTAAAGTCCCTTCCTTTAGTGGCAGCCAGTTTTTAGTAACATTTACGGATGAATTCTCGCGGTACAACAGAGTTTACTTCATGAAGGAGAAGAGTGAAGTGTCCAGTCACTTCAAGCATTTCCGGACGTGGGCGGAAAAGCTTCACGAGAAGTCGGTTCTCTCTCTTCGGTCCGACAAAGAGGGAGAATATATTTTGAATGCATTCTCGGATTATTTAAACGAACACAGCAAATCTTGTTAGTTTACAGTTCTCTATACTACGGAGCAAAACGGAGTATCCGAAAGACTTAACCGGACTTTAACGGAGAGTGCAAAATCTATGATGTTGGATAAAGGGATAGATTTCAAGTTTTGGGGTGAGGCTTGGACGTCAAAGATGACATGTTGAAAACCTGTTTATTTTGACATCATAGAAATATTCGTGCCACAGTTTAACATGTGACGTCAACGAGGGTGTGTGCTCACTTAATTGGTGTTTTTCTACGACCACTGGAGCAGGTGGAGCAGCAGCAGTAGTAGTAGAAGTAGACATAATTCAACACAGAAGCTTACCAAGAATCCTATCAAACAACTGCTTTCTACAGCTCAATTAAGTTACCACAATGGTCCAAACTAATTCAAACTATACCACATATAGTGTATCACAAAGTCTGACAACTCCCAAAGTTTCAGCACAATTGATCCAACATACACCAAGATATGCAACTCAGAAGTTTCACAAAAATAGTCTGCAGATTACACAGTCTAGAAGTCTGGATACAAAACATTCTAAGTCCTAACTCTTATACTCTCAGTGAGTATCTACTTTTAGTTCTCCTATAACATAATGTTGTACCGCCGATACAGGTGTTCCTAAGAGATATGTCCAAAACACAAAACTACCAGTGAGATTTAATTAATCCTAATCACGCTAAAACTAATTTACCACTGTACAACTAATATTATTGAGAATCTGTACTAAGTGATTGTACAAATACTCGCCGCCGGCTAGTTACGTTTGTCCGGATATGTTCACTGAGTTGTTGTATAACATCTGTCAGTAGGTCTTCTGTGAATCTCGTCAGTTGACCCTATTCTGTTCAACTGTAGCAGCGCAGTCCAGTTCCAGATCACATTTGAATATCCCCAGCTTCGCAGAAGCTGCGTTGTCCCATACCAAAAATAGTCGCAGCTGCGTTTATCTTTTTGCGTAGCAAGTGCATTGTCTGTTACCAAAATATCCGTGGTTGCGTTGTCCTTTTGCGTCGCAGGCTGCGTTCGTCTGTACGCACCAAATGAAAAACTAACCGCTGCTGCGTCGCAGCTGTGCAGTTCCAATGCTGGTGTCGATACCATTAAAACATTTACTGTGCTTCAAGTGACGACGCGTGTCCCTATAGATCTATTTTCCCGCCGTCTTATAAATTTGCAGAGACTTAAGCTTTCAAAAACCAACAGTTATAAACATGGTTGAGAGTTTATTTTATCTATTTTTGTGAGCGCTAACAATATAAAGTGTTTGTTATCAATGTTTTTGTTAGCGCAAACACAAGGTTGTGTTACATACATGGTTGGGATTTTATTTTACCTCTTTTTTTGAGCGGGAACAATAAACATTGTATGTTATAAATATTTTTGTTAGCCAAAACTCAAATTTGTGATAGAAACATGGTTTGGGTTTTTTTTTTTAGCTATCTTTGTGTGTGTTAACATTTAACTTTGTTCGCTAATATTTTAAATATTAACGCATACACAAATTTGTGTTGCCAAAATAGTTTAGGGTTTTTTTTATTGTTTTTGTGAGCGGAATAATCAACGTTGTTCGTTACAAGAAATTATTGTAAACGCAAATTCAAATTTGAGTTATAAACATGGTTGAGAGTTTATTTCAACAATTTTTGTTAGCGCTAACAATTTAAAGTGTTTGTTTACCAATGATGTTGTTAGCGTTAACACAAACTTGTCTTACAAACATGGTAAGGAGTTTATTTTACCTCTTTTTTTTAGCGTGAAAAATAAATGTTTTTTGTTACAAATATCTTTGTTAAGACAAACTCAAATTTATGATAGAAATATGGTTTAGGGTTTTCTTTTATTGTCTTTGTGTGCCTAAACAATAAACTTTGTTCGCTGATGTTTTTGTTGTTGAAGCAAACACAAATTTGTGTTGCAAACATAGATTAAAGTTTTTTTTACTGGTTTTGTGAGCGTAATAATAAATGTTGTTCGTTACAAGAAATTATTGTTAACGCAAACTCAAATTTAAGTTATAAACACGGTTGAGAGTTTTTTTTTCTATAACCACCGTTGTAAATGGAGGAGCAGCAGGAGTAGTAGAAGTAGACATGATACACTCTCAGAAGCTTTCAAGAATCCTTCCAAACAACTATTTTCAAGTGTTCACCAAATCCTATACAAGCATTCAAACTTCACAAAACTCTATCAAACTATACAGCAGCATAAACTCCGACAACTCCCTAAGGTTTAGCAAAATTGACCCAACAACACTTAAGATATAATACTCCGAAGTTTCCCAAAAATTGTTTGCATTTTTACTACTTGGAAGTCTGGATACATAAAATATTCTAAGTCCTAAGTCTTATACCCGCAGTGAGTATCTACTCTATGATGTATCGCCAATGCAATTATACTTTAGAAGTACGTCAAAAACCAAGCTACCACTAAGATCACAGTATTCCTAATCCCGCCAAACTATTTTTCCATATAGCACTCAACACTACTCATAATCTACACTAAGTGATTCTATAAACACTTGTCGACAAGTCACTTGTGATATTTTCATCAATCTCTTCCATTGACTCAATTTGTATCAATCGCAACTGCATTGTACTGTACAGAATCATATTCATTTTATCCGCGGCTGCGTTGTTCTGTACGGACCCCCCAGCAGATGGTACCTTCGCAGGACCAAAAACAATCAAATGAACTTGTTGTAAAAGTCTTGTTGACCGATGCTCAGACTCTATAGAAAATGGAAATCTGTGGATTTCACCTAAAGCGCTACCATCACACGTTTTAACCGGTTATCAGTGATCGAGACATCATCAATTTTGCCACCAATTCCCATTTTCCTCAAACTATCATAATTTACATGGCCTAATCTTTTATGCCAAAACTCATTTGAATGCAAAACACCGGAGTACAAAACATCATTCTCCTTGGTATTAGCTATATCCATGAGGTACATCCTGCTAATATCTCTAGCACCTGTAACTGCAACCTTGCCATTTTTGCTAACAACCTGCCAACCATTTTTCAAATTGACCTCAAAACCTTTACTCACTACCAATGACGTAAAAAACAGATTTTTCTAAATGTCAGGCACAAATAAGACATTGTGATGGGTCCTTTTAACTGCGTTTCCCTCTATATCAACTACCAAAGATACATTACCCACAGCATGAGTCTAAACACTCATTCCATAAGCAAAATAAATATTTTTTTCCAGCGTTGATTTCAAATTTTTGAAGATAGCCTTGTTCCAACACAGGTGGGTTGATGCTCCTTTATCCATTATCCATCCAAGGTCTTTTGGACACTCCATTGCAACAGCCATAGCAAAAATATCCGTTTCAAATTCCTCAAAAAAGGTCAGCGTCTCGTCCTGGAGTGACGTAGAAGCCAAAACAGTGCATTTCCACGAGGTGTCGGCCCCGTAAAGTTTTTGTAAAACTAACATTGTTGCCATCGCGGCCTGTATAAACCTATCTCGTTAGCCTTCTTAAGCTTAGGACAGAACTTATATCCATGACCTCTCTCACTACAATAGAAACATGCATTGTTTGATAATCTATTTCCACACTGATTAAACTGTCTGAACTGATTCTATTGATTAAACTGATTCCTCTGCAAATTAAAATCTCCTTTCCTCTCAAAGTCTGAATTGAAAGCCTCTCGTTGCACAGCACTGAGAATTTTAGATGTAGCTTCCTCTTCTAGTAAAATATTAATCGCTAACTGAAATGTCCAACTAGCCTTTTCTTTTTGTTTGAGCGTATCAGACGTTGCTTTCATACTACGAACGATTCCCCTCATAAGCTATGCTGCCTGTTAAAATTGAGGAAACGTGCCACCTGCCCAAACATGTGCATCTACAAGGATGCAAAATTTGTTAGCTTATTCAGCCATCGTACCGCCAGTGTACTTATAGTCCCAAATTTTTATAGCCAAAAGAAGTTTTTCGTGGACATGAACTTTTTCATAATCATTTTTAAGAGAAATCCAGATGTCAATTGCCATTTTCAATTTTATCCGAGACATAGCTAAGTCCTCAGATGTACACAATTTCAAAATAGAACGAGCCTCTGTATTTTTCTTAGACCAAGACGGATCAGATTCATCCAGCAAACCATCCAATATATCCATTAGATTAACATTCTCAAAGTGAGTCTCCACTATATCGACCCTGTAAACATATTTTTCCAAGGAAAAGATAGGAATTCTTGATGACAAGCCCATAACATGTTGTTCTACAACCACTAATGCCGGTGGAGAAGCAACACTAGTAGTAGAAGTAGACATGATACACTCTCAGAAGCTATAAAAAATCCTTCCAAACAACTATTTTCAAGTGTTCACCAAATCTAATACAAGCATCCAAACTTCACAAAACTCTATCAAACTATAGAGAAGCATCAACGATGACAATTCCCAAAGTTTCAACACAATTGACCCAACAACATTCAAGATATAATACTCATAAGTTTCCCAAAAATAGTTTGTAATTTTACTTGGAAGTCTAGATACATAAAATGTTCCAAGTTCTAAGTCTTTTACTCGCAGTGAGTATCTACTTTATGTTGTGTCGCCGATGCAATTGTACTTGAGAAGTACGTCAAAAACAAAGCAACCACTAAGATCACAGTATTCCTAATCCCGCCAAACTTTTTTACCATAGTACACTCAACACTACTCATAATCTACTCTAAGTGATTGTATAAACACTTGTCTGCAAGTCACTTATGATCTTTTCATGAATCTCGTCCGTTGACTAAATTCGTATCAATAGCACCTGCGTTGTACTGTACAGAATCATAATCATTTTATCCGCGGTTGCGCTGTTCTGTATGGACCATATCAAACATAACCGTAGCTGCGTTGTTGTGTCTGCGTCGAAGTTGCGTTGTCGTGAACTGTGTCGCAACTGCGTTTTCCCAACTTCGTCGCAGCTGCGTTGTCCCATTCGATGTGTGGCATAAGTATGTTGATGTACGTGCCTTTCCAAAATACCTGTACTGAGCTTTAATTGACGACGGGTGGGTCTGTAGATTTATTTTTTGGTCGTCACACTTATTTACTGAAACTTAAAGCTTTCCAAAATCAACAAAAAGTGACAAACTAGAATAGCGAACATATTTTAACTTTTTGTCTTTAGTTTGTACAATAACTATGAACCTTCGTATTGTCGACAAGGCTTTGTTTTTGTCTCATTGTTGGAATCGCGGATTCACTAAACCGCGTAACTTTTTGATTTATTTTCATCGTCAAACTATTGATTATCCAAAAAAATTAGAGACACGTTGACTTTGTTTTGTCCAGAACCACACAGTCTGTAAGTATATTTTGATGTCGTTGCCCCTCTTGGAATCTCTAATCAGTGAACCGCGGCATCTTCTAATTTTGTTTTCGTGGTCAGAATGTTGGAGTTATCAAATTGATTGGATTAGCGACGACTTCGTGCCATCGCGAACAATACATTATGTAAGTAAATTTTGAACACATCTAATGCGTTAAAACCTCATGCCTTTTTTTTTCGTATGATCTGTAATTTTTAGGACAAAATCTTGTATTCTCTCATCCTTTTGTGTAGCCGCCATTTCTTCTTTGCTTTTTTTGTCACGAGTGGCTAATATCCATGGAGGGAAGCAGCCAGTCGTATAGGCGACAACATAGTGTATTGCCGTATCATCGTCGCTACCCTCCATTACCTCGGCGTAATCTACGACGTCGGCAAAGATAAGAAAGTGAAGAGGTACGAAGAGAATGAATGGGGAGAGAAAACCCCACAATGGAAAAGCAATCACCGCGGGGGGTAGAGAGGGAAAGAGATGCCCCGCAAACCGTTTTTTCGTTTTTTTCAAAGTTGAAGTCGTGGTATATATTTTGAAACATATGTACCGATATAATTTGTTGGTACGGGTGTGACACCTCAACGACTCTGACCATTTGATATATCAAACATCAATTTTTTTGGTTCAATGAACATAAAAAATGTTAATAACATATTTTTCATTTCTTCACACTACTAACTTGAGAGGCAATTGAAAATCGCCCACCGACCTACATCCTATGTCCTAGGTTTTCCAAGGTCTCTGCTCATACCTAAATTAAATTTAAGAACACCAAAATAAACTTCATATTATATATTTCTTAACACTAACAACAATTCATGGTGTACTTGCCTTCGAGCTTGTGAGCACCGTCTACCAAAATTTTAGGACCAATTTCCCGTGCGATTTATCGTGTGGTTTATCATACTGTATCTGTACTGACACCCACCTTCTTACAAATATATTGCGATAAAATATGTTGGTCCCAATGTGATGTATCGAGGCCTCTAGCCGATCGATAATCGATATATCGAATACCGAATTAATCGCGAAATGATTTTACCCGATACACAACATTAATTAGTTGTATTATATTAGGATGTAGCTACTTGACTTGTGGCCATTCACACTAACTAAGTATGCATATTCTATCAAATAAATATGAAAAAATTATAAATTACAACAAATTACATGTGCTATGTAAGAAAAATTTGAAAAACTCATAACTTTTTATTTTTGTTGTTTGAAATGTAACGCAGTGATTACAAAGTATGTTGTCTGCGCTTTGGCGATACTTCAGGTGAATTGTGGTTAGAGAAAATAAGGTTAAATTTTTTGGGGTTTCTTTTGCCTGTAGAACGTAAAATTCTGTCGTATATATATGTTATTTTCTTATTATGTCAATATATTATGTATGAAATTCCTTAACTCCAATATTTTTTTTGATTCTCAACCGTCCACATCATTTAGAGCAAAAAAATAAGTATTTGTACTAAAAGAGGTTGGTGTACTTACTTGTTACGCATATATCGAGCAGTAGAGTATTATTGCTATAATCCATTGCTATTATTATAGTCAAAGTTATTTTTTATGCTATCATTTTTGTCACGTAGATAATTTGGTTCTTTGTGCATGTGTGGTTTTCATTTGGATACTGCCAACGGGAAGGCAAGAGTAGAAATTTCCATCGAAACCGTAGGATTCATAAATGCAAACCAAAGGTTGTATAAGAACATCAAGCTATAGTATTACATGTTGGCGTTGCTTTGGTCCACGTTGTTATTTTATAATTTTTCTTTGCAACATCTTGAGATTAAAATTTAAACAAAATGGATTTTTTTTCACTCTCTTTTGTCTACACTAAACGTTGTGAGGGACCCTACCTTAGCGAGTTTGTTATAAAAAAGGGGGACCAATGGATCCATCATTTATGAATCTCGAGAATAAAGAGATTCCTCTGTGCTTAAACCCTTTGGAAGTTTGGATGTAATGAGATGCGCATGTTAAAGTACAAATACCCATGTAAATATATTTCTCGGAGAACTTTGGACAGTGTACTCCTTACCCCTCAACATCAAAGCTACTAATGCGTTAACATTGACGAAATTTGCCCTAAATGTACCGTATAGTTTTCTGCAAACGAGAATGAATTCACACAAATACTTGTGCCAAATGTAAAATCTGTACCATTTGCGATATTGTAGTTGTGATTACTCTATGGGAACGTTGTTCAATGTAATCATTACGAGTGTTACGTATCAAGCAGGATCAACGGACAATCTCTCCGTCTCTTCTCGATTCCCTACATTTTGTCCATTTTATCGTAACGCAAACAGTTTTGACACATCGACTTCGAGGCTTTGTACCGCCAATAGCCTCTTCAAATGGTTTATTTCCACGCCGCTAAGGCCGCAATTGTTTTGCAGCACGACAAGATGCACTGTACCGTACCTTCGTAATGTGATTGTTCCAATGTTTGACTTTGTACCTTTGACATAATTCTTGTGAACGCAGAACTGCAATTTATTCAGTGAGGACTTCACGAGATTTGTTTTCTGCCTGTTAATACGGACGTAAGGATTTCGATATCATTGTTGATCGATTATTGATAGTTACGGAAATCGCACTATATCGACCTTAAATTCAATCGATACACAGCACTACACCGCCACAGCGCTAAGGGTTTATTAATGTTGATGAGAAATTATAATTGATAGTAAAAATTTACTGCAATGGAGCGTGGCAGATTCTAGTCCACGTGCTAAAAGGTCTCGTAAACACTATTCTGCTATTTTTGGCCAGAAAAAAATCTCGACCGAAGTACAACCTAGTACAATTTCCTAGATTAACTCAAGTTCATTTTGAGGTAAATTGACAACTTGTTTGACACCATATTGTGGCAAATTCCTTTCATAATTTAGCGTACGGCTCAAATGGAAGATCTAGAGTACACCGCGAATCATTATTAGCGTTAAGGTTTTTTTCGCCATCTAAAACTTATTTTCTCTGTACACACATGTTGGATTTTCAATTTGAGACCGCCAATCGGAAGCTAAGAATGTTACCTTTCAATCGCAACCGTCAAATTCACAATCGGACATATGTGTACGGAAAAAAGATGCTTTAAGTGACGAAAAAAAACCTTGACGCTAATAAGGATACACGGTGTATTGTACACCGCCAATCGCTACACCGCCAATCGCTATTAGAGTCAAGGATTAAATAGTGTCAAAAAAAAATTAGCGTTATTGACTCTAATTTAGTACCTGAGACGTGGCAGATTATCGTCCACGTCCTTAAATAGCGTTATTAATTTTATTTCAGGTTTTGGGGTTAAAATTTAGGGGCACCGAATTAGCGTTATATACTCTAATAGCGTTGGCGGTGTACTAGAGTAAAAATATGCTAATTTGGTGCCTTTTAAAAAAAAAAAAATACCTGAAATAGAATCCATAATTCTATTTTTTTCCATTATTATAATTAGGGTTTTTTTTCCAATTAGCGTTACCAATGGAAGTACACAACGATGAAAATAGTATGGCGTAGCGACAGGGTATTTCCGTACGAAATGGTACTTTTTGAATCATAAAAGCATCAAAAGACACTTAACATTATTGCGCACACAAGTGAATGTGCAGTGGAAGAAAGATACGTAAACTCGTCGACAAAAATCACGTTCTCATATGTTTGTCAGTCGACTGTGTGAACAATGCGACGGCGTAACAATTGTCAAATTTTGTACGGGTACACATATTATTGTAGACATCGAAAGGGAGGGTATTTATTATTCAAGACAACCCAAATTATAGTTAGGGATTAATTAGTATATGTTTTTTTTTTTTAATATATGCGTGTAATACTCGTTTGATATAGAGTTCCCCGAAGACACTGCAACATTTAAGCCTAATTTCATTCCTTGGACGTCAAAGTTGACATGTTGAAAACCTGTTTATTTTGACGTCATAGAAATATTCGTACCACAGTTTAACAGGTGACATCAACGAGGGTGTGTGCTCACTTAATTGGTGTTGTTCTACAACCACTGGAGCTAGTGGAACAACAACATTAGAAGTGGAAGTAGACATAATTCAACACCGAAGCTTACCAAGAATCTTATCAAACAGCTGCTTTCTACAGCTCAATTAAGTTACCATAATGGTCCAAACTGCTTCAAACTATACCACAGTATAGTGTATCACAAAGTCTAACAACTCCCAAAGTTTCAGCACAATTGATCAAACATACACCAAGATATGCAGCTCAGAGGTTTCCCAAAAATAGTATGCAGATTACACAGTCTTGAAGTCTGGATACAAAAAAACTTTCAAAGTCCTAACTCTTATACTCTTAGTGATTATCTACTTTTAGTTGTCTTATTAGCTAATGTTGTACCGCCGATACAGGTGTTCCTAAGAGATATGTCTAAAACACAAAACTACTACTTAGATTTAATTACTCCTAATCACGCAAAAACTAATTTACCACTGTACAACTAATATTACTGAGAATCTATACTTAAGTGATTGTACAAATACTCGCCCCAGGCTAGTTACTTTTGTCCGGATATGTCCACTCAGTTGTCGTAAAACATCTGTCAGTAAGGCATCTATGAATCTCGTCGGTTGACTCGATTCTTTTCTACCGTAGCTGCGTAGTCTAGTTCTAGATCACATTCGAATATCCGCAGCTTCGCAGCAACTGCGTTGTCCCATACCAAAAACAGCCGCAGCAACGTTTGTCTTGTTGCGTAGCAATTGCGTTGTCTTTTACCAAGATATTCGTAGTTGTGTTGTCCCGTTGCGTCGCAGGCTGCGTCTGTCCGTACGGACCAAATCAACAACTAACCGCGGCTGCGCTTGTTCCATATGCGTCGCAGTTGCGCTGTTCCAATGTTGGTGTCGGTACCATTAAAACTTTCATTGTGCTTCAAGTGACGACGCGTGTCCCAATAGATCTATTTTCCCGCCATCTTATAAATTTGATGAGACTTAAGCTTTCAAAAACCAGCACTCCCCTAAAGCTTTAGACTCATTATGCCAAAGCAACTACGATGTGGAACTAGCGCAACATCGTAGCATAGCAACGTAGCAATTTTAGCAACTCACCTAGTCCCACTACATCCCCGCTGTTAGACTAGCGCAGCATGGTAGTATAGCAGTGCAGCAACTCAGCTATTCACTTAATTCCACTGCATCCCTACAATACTTTAATTTAGGAGCACGAAGAGCCTTAATGAGCATGTCTGCAATCATTTTAGCATCTGGCAAAGAACATAATTTAGTATCTCTAGAGAACACTTTTCCTCTTTTAAAGTGTGATCTTACATCCATGTGCTTGCTTTTGAAGTGGTGACTCGGGTTAGAAGCAATGGCAATGGCAGCCTGGTTATCTCACCAGATCACCTGTGGACCAACGTTCATGTATCCTAGTTCTTGCAACATGGATTTCACCCATAAGAGTTCTTTGAGGGCCAAGATTGCTACCATAAATTATGACTCCATCGTTGATTGTGCCGTGACCTTTACGAGTTTGTTGCTCCAACAGCAAGTCCCGTTCCAAATTTTTAGATCGAATCTCGTGGTGGATTTTCGACTTCGCATGTCGCCATAGCTTGCATCACTCCATGTTTGCAGCTTCACTTCTCCTCCCCCTAGTGTGAGTTTGAGGTCTTTGGTTTTTGCCAAGTATCTTAAAACTCTTTTTGCTGCATCACGGTCAGATTTCTTCGGATTCTCTAGACTTGTGCTCAGTACCCCAACTGCTGCAGCGATGTCCGGACGGGTACAATTCATGAAATATATTAGACTTCCCACTATCTATCTGTAAGGTATTAAAGCCATAAGATCATCCTCCCTTGACTCAAAAGTTTCACTGACAATAACACCTGGTTCTATTTCTTCCCTTTCTAACTTATGCCGAAAATCCATTGGTGTTACACATCCTTTGGCCCCCCGCATTCCAAATACATCTAACATGCTCCCATTAGCTTCCTTTTGAGTGAATCTTATTAATCTGTTTTTCTTGTCCCTCTCTACCCGGATGCCTAAAATATATTTTGCCTCGCCGAGGTCTTTCTGTTGTTTTGAGACAACTGCTGGCACTGAAGATGAAGAAGATGCAGCAGTATTTATCGTAGAACAAATCAAGTGAGGGAGCTTCCACAAATACCGATGGCTGAACAACAACTTTGACAGACTATAACTTTCAGAAAACGCTCCAAACGTCCTGAATATTTGCCACACTGTAGATAACATACAAAGAAACACACACACAAAATTTCAATCATTTCCGCTCACAGACCATTGAGATATGTAGAAATGAAATTACATAAAACTGAATGTACAGTTTTCATATCATTTGTTCCTAAAAATCAAATTCACTAAGTCCTACTTCTATACACCGAAACTACACTAAGCTGTACGGAGGCATTCCAGCCGTACATCTAACATTGTATCACATATATTTACACCGAAGTTCAGACAACGTAAAGTGATAATGATCTAGTCACGCCTAGTCACTATTTGTTGGCGACGGCTGTCAGCGGTCCGATTAGAGGATTTGGCACCGTAGAACTGACTTTACGAAGTCCCGTGGTCCTGTCGAATTTCCGTACGTCCACGGAGGACATACTCACGCATTCTCCAAAGTGACGACGCGTGTCCCAAGTATGAATGAACCGTGAACTCCCAACATCACTGTCACACTAATTTTGGTAAGTACTGAACCAAACTCAACCAAAAATAGCTTAAGTCCTGAACAGCTCTCTCTCACAGGTGAGGCATAGAGAGGACTAAAGCTTTCTAAAAACAACACTTTCATCTCGAACCGTGAGTTTAAAGTAATTTTTAGTTTTGTTGATTTCTGCGATTGATTTGCTAACTAATAGTAAATCATCTACATATATCGCTATGTACACTATTCCATTCTCACCTTTTAAAACATAGACAGAGAGATCAGAGCTTATCCTTTTAAATCCTAGGCTAGTTAAGAATTCATGAAGTTTTAAATTCCATTGCCTTGGGGCCTGTTTTAGGTCGTACAAAGATTTTAGCAGTTTGCATACTAAATGTTATTTTCCAGGTTTTGCATACATTTCAGGCTACTGCATGTAAATGGTCTCCTCTAGTTCTCCATGCAAAAAGGTCGTCTTTACATCCTTCTGATGTATTTCCATATCCTTTATAGTAGCTAGAGATAGCAAAATCCTAACTGTCGGAAATCTTTCAACCGGAGAAAAGGTTTCTTGAAAATCAATTCATTCGTTTTGATTACATCCCTTTGCCACAAGTTTAGCCTTATATTGTTCAATGGTATTATCTCTATTTAACTTCACCTTGAATACCCATTTGCTGCCAATCGCTTTTCGATCCGGAGGAAGGTCCACAAGCTCCCATGTCTGAGCCTCCATGATCGACTTCATTTCATCGTTTGCCTCTTCGATACACTGATTCCGCTACGGTGATGAAAAGGCTTCTCGAATGGTCAGAGGCTCCCTGAGGCTGCCAAGTAGGCAAAGTGAGAACTTGCTTGCAGGCGGCTATTGGATCTTCTTCCCCCCGGAAATTTAGTGGCTGAAATTGTCAGATCCTTTGCGCTACGCTTGTTGCGCTGGTTGCGATCTGTAGGCAGTGACTGTTGTTTGTCCGTTTCCCGTTCGTTGCGCTAGTGGCGATCTGTAGGCAGTGATTGCTCTCGGTCCACTTCGAAATGTACTTGATGGAAAACTTGATTATGTTTGGATTCTTGTGTTACCACTGGTGAATGTTGCATCGACGGAACGATATATTGAATATAATCTAAAATGACATAATCCTGTACTTTTTGCTGCTTCTGTTGCTTTCTCATTTTTAATAAGTCTATCTAGTCTAGTTCATCTTTGACAACTATGTTTCCTACTACAATTTTTTTATGCCTCTAAAAAAAAAAGACTCTATAGCCTTTAGAGTGATCATCATACCCTAACAAAATGCTCGGCAACCCCTTAGGATCCATTTTCCAATTATCATTAGACGTATCCAAAATAAAGCATTTACTTCCAAAGACTTTGAAGTGACTGACATCCGGTTTTTTACTCGTCCAGATCTCGTAAGGAGTGGTTGCTACCGATTTTGAACCTATCCTATTTTTGATATAAACTTCACAATTTAATGCTTCAGCCCCAAATTTCGGATCCACGTCCTTATACGCAAGCATGGACCTAGAGCTTTCTGTGATAGTTCTATTTAGTCTTTCTGAGACCCCATTTTTTTTCGGAGAGTATGGAACAGTTAGTTTGTGAGTTATACCTTCCTTGAGTAAGAAGTTTTCAAACTCTTTTGACCTATATTCCCCGCCATTGTCCGATTTGAGCTCCAAAATCAGCAAATGGTGTAGTGTCTCCGCCCATGCTTTGTAGTGTTGAAAATGAGTGAAGACTTCACTCTTAGCCTTCATGAAGTATACCTTAGTAAACCTTGTAAAATCATCTCTAAATGTAACCATATATTTCATCCCCGTGGCAGATGGTACCTTTGCAGGGCCGAAAACATCAGAATCAATAAGATGCAAAAGTTTAGTAGATTTATGTTCAAACTCTAGAGGAAATGGTGATCTGTGTATTTTTCCTAGTGCACAACTGTCACACGTTTTAGATGACTGATTTGACAAAATGACTCTTTCTATTTTGCCAGCGTTAACCATCTTTTTCATACTCTCATAGTTCACATGGCCTAATCTTTTATGCCACAGCTCATCCAAGAATAACGCACCGGAATACAAAACGTCATTTTCTTTATAATCGGGCATATCCATTCGATACATTTTGCTGGCATCTTTAGTTCCTATAACTGCAATTTTTCCATTTTTGCTAAAAACTTGTCTGCCATGTTTCAGATTCACCTCAAACCCTTTACTTTCTACCAAAGAAGTTGAAAACAATTTTTTTTAAAATCTGTTACTTAGAGAACATTATGAAGAGTTCTTTCAACTGCCTTACCTTCTACATCAACTAGCAAGGATACATCACCTACAGCCTATATTTGCACACTCACTCCACATGCATAGTAGATATTTTTTTGCGGTGTTGATTTCAGATTTTTGAAAACTGCCTTGTTCCAACACATGTGGGCCGACGCTCCCGTGTCCATTATCCATCCATTGTCTTTCGTTACCCCCATTGGTGCCGCCATAGCAAATAGATCATCATCCTCCTTGTCAAGGAGCGAAAGAGACTTGTCTTGATGAGACGACGATGCCGAAAAGAGTGCATTTCCTCGTTGTTATGATCCCGTGAAGCCTTGATGAAATCTGCTCTGCTGCCATCCAGGCCTATACAAGCCTGTACAGACATGTTTCATTAGCTTTCTTAAGCTTAGGACAAAATTTATTTCCATGACCTTTTACGTTACAATAAAAACAAGCATTGAAAGATTGTCTATTTCCTCTTTGATTAAACTGTCTAAACTCATTTTGATTCTCATTAAAGTGATTTCTCTGCTGATTAAACTAAGTTTTTTTTGTCAAATTCTGTGCTAAATGCCTCAACTTGATTTCCACCGTTAAGATTTTTAGAATCATCTTCCTCTTCAAATATCAAATAAATAGTTAACTGTAATGTCTAGCTAGCTTTATCTTTCTGTTTCAACCTATCAGACGCTGCTTTCATTAGCAAAGCAGCCTGCTGAAACTGTGGAAATGATCCACCTGCACAAGCATGAGAATCTATTAGAATTCGAAATTTGTTACAATATTCTGCCATAGTGCCACTCATGTATTTGTAGTCCCAAAATTTGTCGAGCCAAAAATAATTCTTCCTGAACATTAGCCTTTTCAAAACCATCTTTGAGAACTTTCCAGATATCGATCGCCTTTTTCATTATTATCCGTGACATAGCCAATTCTTTTTAGATACAGAATTTCAAAAGTAACGAGTCTGCGAATTATTCTTTGACCTAGACGGATTCGTTTCCGCCAATGAACCATCCAAGATATCCAAAAGGTTAACATTTTCGAAGTGTGTCTCCACCATATCAGCCCAATAAGCATAATTTTCCCCCGAAAAGATAGGAATTCTTGATGATAGGCCCATAACCTGTTGTTCTACGACCACTGGAGCAAGTGGAGCAGCAACATTAGAAGTAGAAGTAGACATAATTCAACACCGAAGCTTACCAAGAATCTTATCAAACAGCTGCTTTCTACAGCTCAATTAAGTTACCATAATGGTCTAAACTGCTTCAAACTATACCACAGTATAATGTATCACAAAGTCTAACAACTCCTAAAGTTTCAGCATAATTAATTAAACATACACCAAGATATGCAACTCAGAGGTTTCCCAAAAATAGTATGTAGATTACACAGTCTGGAAGTTTGGAAACAAAAAAATTGCAAAGTCCTAACTCTTATACTCTTAGTGAGTATCTACTTTTAGTTGTCTTATTAGATAATGTTGTACCGCCGATACAGGTGTTCCTCAGAGATACGTCCAAAACACAAAACTACCACTTAGATTTAATTACTCCTAATCACGCAAAAACTAATTTACCACTGTACAACTAATATTACTGAGAATCTATACCTAAGTGATTGTACAAATACTTGCTGCCGGCTAGTTATGTTTGTCCGGATGTATCCTCTCAGTTGTTGTAAAACATCTGTCAGTAGGTCATCTGTGAATCTCGTCGGTTGACTCTATTCAGTTTGAACCGTAGCAGCGCATTCCAGATCTAGATCACATTCGAATATCCGCAGCTTCGCAGCAGCTGCGTTGTCCCATACCAAAAATAGTCGCAGCTGCGATTGTCTTGTTGCGTAGCAATTGCGTTGTCTGTTACCAAGATATTCGTAGTTGTGTTGTCCCGTTGCGTCGCAGGCTGCGTTTGTCCGTACGGACCAAATCAAAAACTAACCGCAGCTGCACTTGTTCCATGTGCGTCGCAGCTACGCTGTCCAAATGCTGGTGTCGGTACCATTAAAACTTTCATTGTGCTTCAAGTGACGACGCGTGTCCATATAGATCTATTTTCTCGTTCTATAAATTTGTTGAGACTTAAGCTTTCAAAAACCAACATTTGGGACTATAACACTACATCGTCAATCGTAAAAAAAAAAATAGTGTGTTTAACACTAATCGGGAATTTAAAAACAAATAAATATATATATATATACTAATTAGTCACTAACTTTAATTTGGGTGTTCCAGAATAATAAATACCCGCCCTGAAAATGTCTACAATAATATGTGTATCTGTACACATTCTGACAATCTACACGCCGTCGCGTTGTTCAAATGGTCGACGGACGAACATATGAGAATGTGATTTTTGTCGACGAGTTTGTGTCTCTTTCTTCCAGTGCACATTCACATGTGTGCGCAGTAATGTTAAGTGTCTTTTTATGTCTTTCTGATTTAAAAAGTACCATTTCGTACGGAAATACCCTGTCCGTATGCCACACTATTTCCATCGCAGTGTACTTCCATTATTTACGCTAATTGAAAAAAAACTCCAATTAGAATAATGGAAATAATAAAGTTATGGATTGTATTTCAGGTTTTTTTTTTTGAAAATTATGTCACCGAATTGGCGTTATATACTCTATTAGCGATTGACGGTGTACAGTGCTATACAGGCACAGTACACCGCCAATCGCTATTAACGTAATGAACGGTAATTCGGTCCCGTTTTTTTTTTCCCAAAATTTTTAAATAACACAAGTTATTATGTTTTTTACTTTATGTCATTTAGGGTTTCTTCCCAATCAGCTTAAGAAACGAAAGTACGTTGTAATTTAATAGAGTGGTGTATGGTTAGTGTCAGACCGTAAAAACTGTACCTTTTTAGGTGAAAATTTATAGTTAAGAGTTTTAGTAACCGCGGACGCATGAGAATATGCGCTCCAAAAAGGGGTTGAAATCGGGCTGTCGAAAATGACGTTCGCACCTATTCGTCCGACAACTGCGTTTCTACCGTGTGAACATCCGATTTGTGTACGATTTGTCAGATTTTGTAGAGGTCCCTATATTAGTGTAAGCATCTTTGCAACCAACATTTAATTTTTTCAAAGGCCAAATTAGTATTAGTAAACAATTAAAATGTATATATATTTTTGAAAATTTCCAAATTCCTAATTAGCGTTAATAATTGTAAGCTAAAAAAACTTGTACGCTAATAGCCGATTGGCGGTGTTCACCGCGAATCGTTATTAGTGTCAAAGTCACTAATTTGGGTTCTTTAAACTTTGATTTTTTTCCTCAAATAGGATACATGATTTTATTTTTTCCTTGACGTTATTTTAGGTACCGTACAAAATAGCATAAACAATGAAAGTACAATAAGATATAAATAGTGCGGTGTACGGTCGATGTCAGTCTGTACATAAATGTACCTTTTCAAGTGAAAAGTTTACAATAAATGAATTAAATCGAGCGCGCACCGATAGGAACGTGCGCTCAAAAAACGGGATTAGTCTCGCGTATAAATGTCTGCAATGTACGGATATTTAAATTTCACGACGACTTACGATTTCTACTATTTTGTACGGATACATATATTAATGTATATAATCGTTCGGCGAATATTCCATTTTTGCTGTTCCCAAATTAGCATTAAGTCGAAATTAAAACATATATATTTTTTTATTTCAAATTATTAATTAGCATCAATTACGGTAAATTTTCTTCAGCACTATTTGAACTTTGACACTAATAACGATTCGCGATGTTCTGTATGTTTGACCATAAAAAAATGAAAATGAATCGAATTTAAAATCTATCCTGGCGCTGTACATCTGTCGTACGCTTCACCATGAAAACGAATAGAACATAATTTATACAGGAAAATTGTAGTAAGCCGTACGCTTTACAAATGAAAACTTTCGAGCTAAAATTTATTTAAGAATGGGTACTAAACCGTATCCTTAAAAAAATTATACGGAAATATAGTACGGAATGCGCGGGACTTACGCACAAAAGAATAGTACAGTACTGTACTATACTTTCCAGGACCAATACTGTACTGTAGTATAAGACCGATATAGTGTAGGTGTACGGTGTACTTTTTAGGACCAATAGTATTAGACCGACATAGTATAGGTGTACAGTGTACTTTCTTGGACCAACAGTACAAGACCGACATAATATAGGTGTACGGAGTACTTTCTAGGACCAATAGTATTAGACCGACATAGTACAGGTGTACGCTGTATGACCGAAACAATATATATTGCAATAACTCGCTCTTTCCTTTCACTCGCTCTCCTTTGCTCTCTCTCTCTCTCCCCGTCCTCTTCCCTCCAACGATTATCCCTCTCCCTCTCTTCCTTCCCTCTCCCTCTCTTCACTGTGATAACTGTTGCAAATAGGCTCCTGTCCGTATTTCCCTTTCCTATCCCTCTTCCTCTATTCGACCCTCTTCCTCTCCATTTCCCTCTCTCCCTTCTCCTCCTCTCTCTTTAGTGTGACAACTGTTCATTTTTCTGAAACTCTTTCCTTCTGATCGCTCTCTCTCTCCCTTTCCCTCGCTCCCTTTCTCTGTTCCTCCCTTTAGTGTGACAACTGTTATTTTTTTTTTAACTCTCTCCTTCTGCTCACTCTCTATCTCCCTTTCCCTTTCCCTGTTCCTGCCTTGAGTGTGACAACTGTTAATTTTTTTAAAACTCACTCCCTCTGCTCGCTCTCTCTCCCCCCTTCCCTCGCTCCCTTTCTCTGTTCCTCCCTTTAGTGTGACAACTGTTATTTTTTTTTAAACTCTCTCCCTCTGCTCGCTCTTTCTCTCCTTTTCCCTGTTCCTCCCTTGAGTGTGACAATTGTTTATTTTTCTGAAACCCTCTCCCTCTGCTCGCTCTCTCTCTCCCTTTTTCCTCTCCCTCTCTCCAGTGTGACAATAGTCCAGCTGTCCGGAATTCTCTCGCTTTGTTCGCTCTCTCTCTCCCCCTTTCCCTCGCTCCCTTTCCCTCTCCCTCTCTTCCCTGTGGCAACTATCGCAATTGTGGACGGTATGGAAAAGGTGCTTTCTCTTCCTCAAGAAAATAAATTTTAAACTTTAAGATTTGTTTTAGGTTTTTTCTTTAAAAGGCTTGTGTTATGGTTTGGACAATTCTTGTCTCAGTGTATATCTAGTTGCTGAAGATATTCTCTCCGGATATATTCTTGTATTTCTATTTAAGATAGAAAGGCTTTATCGACATGTGAAATGTTTAAGAAAATCGACTCGAGGAGTGAGAGGTCCCGAGTAGTTTTTGATAGCAATTGCAAGGTGATGGAGAGGTAAACCGGATGGAAGAAATGTTTGTGTGTGTGTTATATTTTCCCTTCATATTCTTCTTTCTCTTCTTTGTTTCTTTTCATTCTATTATTTCTTTTGTTTTGTTTTGTTTATTTTTTTGATTATTCTCTCCGTTTTCCCGACTCAGGTAGGAATCCCAATAGAAAGATCGCGGCAAAAAAACGGCATTCAAGTGGAAATCCACACTAATTACGTTCAATCTTCCGACTCTCATGGCCGAGAAAGACTCAAATGGGAGAGATCCCATTGACAAGGTGGGGTATTGCGGACCGTCCTTTACTGGTTATTGAATATTACCCATTAGACTTCCTTACTGGTTATTGAATATTACCCATTAGATGTTCGAAACCTCATGGAAATCTGTGGTTGGAGAAATTAATCATTGGAAATTAATAATTGCTTGTTAGATGTTTGGGATCAGATGCGATTGCATGGAAATTGGGGTTGGGAGGATAAGGTTTGTCATTTGGAAAGGGCACATTGGGAATTAAGGATTATGGATAGTTTTGTATTATGGTTCCGGATATTTAGACCTAGCTAATCTTATTCTGTATTTTCATTTGTGTTTTTAACGGAGGGATATTCATGTAAGTCTTTATTTCTGTTTTCCTGTTGGATTCTCTTTTCCGTCCGACTCACAATTCATGATTTTTTTTTATGATTTTTAGAGTTTTAAGGGTGTTTTTGGATTTTTTACGGTTTTACGTCCAACTCATCATTCACAATTTCTTTCCCTTGTTGTTATTTTTTATTTTTTTCATTGTTTTTTAGAAAGCGTACAATAAAGACACAACAAAGATGGGAATCCAAACATCTTCGCGATTATTGAAAACTTAGACAAGAAAGCAAATAAAAAAATACCTTCTAGTGTTCTTTTTTGTGCTCTCGGTCTTCCTAACATTCGTATGATTGCTTAAGCCATTCAAGTTCCTAGAGTGGATTCTATTAATGTGGATTCGGACACTTTCTCTTCTAGCCCATTTTTTGGGAAACTGAAAACCAAAATTTGGTTTTCCATTTTGAAAACATTCTGCAATCGATGTCGGAGGAACTCGAGAGGGAATTGCAGATACACCAAAAATCCAAGGGAAAGATGAGGGTAGTGAAATTTTTGAAGGAAAGTTAAATAATGAAACATAGAGTTGAAGTCTGGAAAAATGTGACTTTACTCGATGTTTCGATGTGTTTTGGTGTCAATGTAGTATTCAGTTTATTTAACGATTTATTTTAAGATTTATTTTACGATGTGAACTTGTTTCAGGTTTCGATATTGCAATTGTTTGTGTAAGTCATTGTATTTTCTCTGGGTGATTGTTTTACATTATCATATTATAGTGTGGCACTTTGGAATAGTTCTTAATTTTTCATGTAAAGCGTAGGTTTTTAGAGTAAGATAGATAGAGTTCTGATTGTTTTAAACTTACGATATGTATAGTGTAAGATATATATATATATATATATATATATATATATATATATATATATATATTTTGTGTGTGTGTGTGTGTGTTATCGGCCATTTCTGCTTTTTTTTTGTTTTTTTTTTCGGCTTTTGTTTTTTTTTTTGTTTTTCTGGCAGGCGCAGCTCAGGGGGGAGGACATTGCCTATGACCTCTTCACTAAGGCCTCTGTTTTATACGAGGAAATTTGTTTTGTAAGTTAATTTAGGACCTGCGTGTTATCGGCCATTTTTGCTTTTTTTTGTTTTTCTTCTGTTTTGTTTACGCTGCGGACTTGTTTTGGTTGCTGTTTCTTCATTTATTCACTCCTTGTATTTGTTTATCTATTCCATTATTTTTTTATCTATTTATTTGTACAGGCGAATGGTTTCTGTCCGTCTACGTTTGTCACGACTAATGCAGGCAGATTCAGATCTCTGCCCGGGAGGCGATTTTTGCGGTGGAGGAAAAACTTTTTTTGATTTGAGTGGAACGTCGTTTGGGGCTCTCACTCTTTCAAGGAAAGAAGAGTATTTGCGAGCCATTGGAGTTCGGGATATATTTTATGAAAGGTACATATATAATTTTTTTTCTTCTCTTTTTTCCTTGAATAGTTAACCAGTTTTCTTGAGTTTTTCTTTTGGATTTTATTCTTGCGTGCTTTTGGGATATGTTTTGGGCATGGAAAAAGATAGGGTGATGGTGAGGGAGAGGGCTAAAGGAGGAAAAGAGCCGCCACCTCTTGCTCTTTATCCCTCTTCCACTCCTTTTCCCAAGACTATTTACATTGCTTTTCTAATCCCCTAGCTTTGCTTTATTTATCTTTTTTTTTTTTTCTTTTGTCCCTTCGTTTTCTTTACTAAACAATCTTGTCGTTTCTCCTTTTGGCGCGAGATTATTGGAGGTGATGGACGCTGCAGACGCGTTCAGCAAAAGGACAAAGTTGCACAGGCTCGCCTTCGGAGACTGGTAGGGGCAGCTTGGGGGGAGGACATGGCCTATGACCTTTCAATTAGGTCTCTGTTTTATACGAGGAAAATATTTCTGTATGTTAATATCTTACCTGCGTGTTATCACCCATTTTTGTTGTTTTTTTTTCTTTTTTTTTTGTTTTTTCTTCTTTTTTGTTTACACTCCGGACATTTTTATTTGTACAGGCAAATGCTCTCTGTGCGTCTACGTTTGTCACGACTACCGTAGTTGTGGCAAATCTTTGCTCGGGCGGCGATTTTGCCCGCGAGGAAAAACTCATTTTGATTTGAGTGGAACGGCTTTTGGGGCTTTCGCTCTTTCCGGGAAAGAAGATGCTTTGTGAGCCTTTGGAGTTCTTGATATTTTTTATGAATGGTACATATATAATTTTATTTTGTTCTCTTTTTTCCTTGAATACTTAACCACTTTTTTTGAGTTTTTCTTTTGGATTTTTTTTGCGTGCTTTTGGGATATATTATGGGCATGGAAAGAGTTAGGGTGAAGGTGAGGGAGAGGGCTGAAGGAGGAAGAGAGCCGCCACCTCTTGCTCTTTATCCCTCTTCCACTCCTTCTACCAAGATTATTTACATTGCTCTTCTAATCCCCTAGCTTTGTTTTATTTATTTATTTATTTTTTTTGTCCCTTCCTTTTCTTTACTTAACAATCTTGTCGTTTCTCCTTTTGGCGCGAGAGTATTAGAGGTGATGGACGCTGCAGACGTGTCACAGCAAAGGGACAAAGTTGCATAGGCTCGCCTTTAGAGACTGGCAGGGGCAGCTTGGGGGGAGGACATTGCCTATGCCCTTTCAATTTGGTCTCGGCTTTATACAAGGAAAAAAAAATTGTAAGTTCATTCCTGACCTGGGTGTGATCGGCCATTTCTGCTTTTTTTTTTCCTGCTTTCTTTTATTTGTTTTTTTTGTTTTATTGCAAGAGCAGCTTGGGGGGAGGATATTGTCTATGACCTTTCAATTAGGCCTCTGTTTTATACGAGGAAGATATTTCTGCAAGTTAATTTCTGACCTGCGTGTTATCGACCATTTTTGTTGTTTCTTTTTCTTTTTTATTCTTTTTTTCTTATGTTTTGTTTAAGCTCCGGACATATTTATTTGTACAAGCAAATGCTCTTTGTACGTCTACATCTGTCACGACTACCGTAGTCGTGGCAAATCTTTGCCCGGCGGCGATTTCGCTGTGAAGGAAAAACTCATTTTGATTTGAGTGGAACGGCTTTTGGGGCTCTCGCTCTTTCTGAGAAAGAAGATGCTTTGCGAGCCTTTGGATTTCTCGATATTTTTTACGTAAGGTACATATATAATTTTTTTTTCTTCTCTTTTTACCTTGAATATTTTACTACCTTTCTTGGGTTTTTCTTTTTGATTTTTTTTGCGTGATTTTGGGATATGTTTTGGGCAAAGAAATATATAGGGCTAAGGTGAGGGAGAGGGCTATAGGAGGAAGAGAGCCGCCACCTCTTGCTCTTTATCTTGCTTCCACTCCTTCTCCCCAAGACTATTTACATTGCTCTTCTTATCCACTAGCTTTGCTTTTTTTTTTTTTTTTTTTTCTTTTGTCCCTTCCTTTTCCTTACTAAATAATCTTGTTGTTTCTCTTTTTGGCGCGGGAGTATTGGAGGTGATGGACGCTACAGACGCGTCCGAGCAAAAGGACAAAGTTGCACAGGCTCGCCTCCGGAGACTGGCAGGGGCAGCTTGATGGGGGGACATTGCCTATGACCTCTTCACTTAGGCCACTTTTTATACGAGGAAAAAATTTCTGTAAGCTAATTTCTGACCTGCGTGTTATCGATCATTTGTGCATTTTTTTGGTTTTTTTTTCAATTTTTGTTTTTTTTATTTTCTTTTTCTGTCAGGCGCAGCTCAGGAGGAGTACATTGCCTATGACCTCTTCACTTAGGCCTCTGTTTTATACGAGGAAATTTGTTTTGTAAGTGAATTTCTACACTGCGTGTTATCGGCCATATTTGCTTTTATTTTTGATTTTTTTCCTGTTTTATTTACTCTCCGGACTTGTTTCGGTTTCTGTTTTTTCATTTATTCACTCCTTACATTTGTTTATCTATTTATTCCTTTATTTTTTATCTATTTATTTGTACAGGCGAATGCTTTATGTGCGTATACGTCTGTCACGACTAACGCAGGCATATTCAGATCTCTGCCCGGGAGGCGATTTTTGCGGTGGAGGAAAAACTTTTTTTGATTTCAGTGGAACGGCTTTTGGGGCTCTCACTCTTTCAAGGAAAGAAGATAATTTGCGAGCCTTTGGAGTACTGGATTTTTTTTATGAAATATACGTATATAATTTTTTTTTCTTCTCTTTTTTCCTTGAAAAGTTCACCACTTTTCTTGAGTTTTTCTTCTGGATTATTTTGTTTCAAGTTTCGATAAGATTTTTGATTAGTTTGCAATTGATTGTGTAAGTCATTGTATTTTCTTTGGGTGATTATTTTAAATTATCATAATATAGTGTGGCACTTTGGAGTAATTCTTAATTTTTCATGTAAAGCGTAGGTTTTTAGAGTAAGATAGATAGAGTTCTGATAGTTTTGAACTTACGATATGTATAGTGTAAGATATATATATATATATATATATATATATATATATATATATATATATATATATAGTGTGTGTGTGTTTTCGGACATTTTTTTTTTTTTTTTTTTTTTTTTTTTTCCGTGTCTTTCCCTCTCCCTCTCCCTCTCCCTCTCCTTACTCCTCCCCTTGGAAATGGACAGTGGCGGCTATCCTTTCCCTCTCCCTCTACCTTTCCTTCTTACTCTCCCTCACTCTCGCCCTCTTCCTACCCTTCCTCCTCTTCCTTTCCCTCTCCTCTCCCTCTCCTTTTTTCTCTCTCTCCATTAGCTATATCATTTTCCCTTTCTATCTTTATCTTTTATTATTGGTTCTCTCCCCGATTTTCTAACCACCTTCCTTGTTTTTGTTTTATTTTTTATCCCGTGCAAGATTGTGTTAGGTGAACGATCAACTTGCAACAGAGGAGGCTTCGGATGACACGAGAGGAGAGAGCTTGCGGTCCTAAAGGTGGTGGCCAGCTCAGCCCCGATGGAGGAATTATCCTTGCCCTTTCTTGTCCCTCTCCCCTCTCTTTCCCTCTTCCTCTCAATCTCCTTACTCCTCCCCTTGGAAACGGATAGTGGCGGCTATCCTTTCCCTCTCCCTCTAACTTTCGTTCTAACTCTCCATCACCCACCATCTTTCCTTCTAACTCTCCCTCTCTCTCGCCCTTTCCCCAACCCTTCCTCTTCCTTTCACTCTCCTCTCTCTCTCCCTTTTCTTCTCTCTCCCTTTGCTATATTACTTTCCCTTTCTATCTTTATCTTTTTTTTTTTTGTTTCTCTCCTCGATTTTCTAACTACCTGTCTTGTTTTTGTTTTTGTTTTTGTTTTTTTATCCCGTGCAAGGTTGTGTTAGGTGAACAATCGACTTGCAACAGAGGAGGCTTCGGATGACATGAGAGGAGAGAGCTTGCGTTCCTAGAGGTGGTGGCCAGCTCAGCACCCATGGAGGAAGGATCCTTGCCCATTCCTGTCCCACTTCTGTCTCTTTCTCTATCCCTCTCCCTCTCCCTCACCTTACTCCTCCCCTTGGAAATGGATAGCCGCCACTATCCTTTCCCTCTCCCTCTACCTTTCCTTCTTACTCTCCCTCACTCTCGCCCTCTTCCTACCCTTCCTCCTCTTCCTTTCCCTCTCCTCTCCCTCTCCTTTTTTCTCTCTCTCCATTAGCTATATCATTTTCCCTTTCTATCTTTATCTTTTATTATTGGTTCTCTCCCCGATTTTCTAACCACCTTCCTTGTTTTTGTTTTTGTTTTTTTATCCCGTGCAAGGTTGTGTTAGGTGAACGATCGTCTTGCGAAAAAGATGAGACTTCGGATGACACGAGAGAAGAGAGCTTGCGTTCCTAGAGGTGGTGGCCAGCTCAGCACCCATGGAGGAAGGATCCTTGCCCATTCCTGTCCCACTTCTGTCTCTTTCCCTCTCCCTCTCCCTCTCCCTCACCTTACTCCTCCCCTTGGAAACGGATAGCCGCCACTATCCTTTCCCTCTCCCTCTACCTTTCCTTCTTACTCTCCCTCACCCTCCATCTTTCCTTGTAACTCTCCCTCTCTCTCGCCCTCTCCCCTACCCTTCCTCTTCCTTTCACTCTCCTCTCTCTCTCCCTTTTCTTCTCTCTCCCTTTGCTATATTACTTTCCCTTTCTATCTTTATCTTTTTTTTTTTTGTTTCTCTCCTCGATTTTCTAACTACCTGTCTTGTTTTTGTTTTTGTTTTTTTATCCCGTGCAAGGTTGTGTTAGGTGAACGATCAACTTGCAACAGAGGAGGCTTCGGATGACATGAGAGGAGAGAGCTTGCGTTCCTAGAGGTGGTGGCCAGCTCAACACCCATGGAGGAAGGATCCTTGCCCATTCCTGTCCCACTTCTGTCTCTTTCCCTATCCCTCTCCCTCTCCCTCACCTTACTCCTCCCCTTGGAAATGGATAGCCGCCACTATCCTTTCCCTCTCCCTCTACCTTTCCTTCTTACTCTCCCTCACTCTCGCCCTCTTCCTACCCTTCCTCCTCTTCCTTTCCCACTCCTCTCCCTCTCCTTTTTTCTCTCTCTCCATTAGCTATATCATTTTCCCTTTCTATCTTTATCTTTTATTATTGGTTCTCTCCCCGATTTTCTAACCACCTTCCTTGTTTTTGTTTTTTTTTTTTTATCCTGTGCAAGGTTGTGTTAGGTGAACGATCGTCTTGCGAAAGATGAGACTTCGGATGACACGAGAGGAGAGATCTTGCGGTCCTAAAGGTGGTGGCCAGCTCAGCACCCATGGAGGAAGGATCCTTGCCCATTCCTGTCCCACTTCTGTCTCTTTCCCTCTCCCTCTCCCTCTCCCTCTCCTTACTCCTCCCCTTGGAAACTGATAGCCGCCACTATCCTTTCCCTCTCCCTCTACCTTTCCTTCTTACTCTCCCTCACCCTCCATCTTTCCTTCTAACTCTCCCTCTCTCTGGCCCTCTCCCCTACCCTTCCTCCTCTTCCTTTCCCTCTCCTCTCCCTCTCCCTTTTCTTCTCTCTCCCTTTGCTATATTACTTTCCCTTTCTATCTTTATCTTTTTTTTTTGTTTCTCACCTCGATTTTCTAACTACCTGTTTTGTTTTTTTTTTTGTTTTTTTATCCCGTGCAAGGTTGTGTTAGGTGAACGATCGTCTTGCGAAAAAGATGAGACTTCGGTTGACACGAGAGAAGAGAGCTTGCGTTCCTAGAGGTGGTGGCCAGCTCAGCACCCATGGAGGAAGGATCCTTGCCCATTCCTGTCCCACTTCTGTCTCTTTCCCTCTCCCTCTCCCCTCACCCTCTCCTTACTCCTCCCCTTGGAAACGGATAGCCGCCACTATCCTTTCCCTCTCCCTCTACCTTTCCTTCTTACTCTCCCTCACCCTCCATCTTTCCTTCTAACTCTCCCTCTCCCTCGCCCTCTCCCCTACCATTCCTCCTCCTCCTTTCCCTCTCCTCTCCCTCTCCCCTTTCCTCTCTCTCCCTTTGCTATATCAGTTTCCTTTTCTATCATTATCTTTTTTTTTTGGTTCTCTCCCCGATTTTCTGACCACCTATCTTGTTTTTGTTTTTTTTTTATGCTGTGCAAGGTTGTGGTAGGTGAACGATCGACTCTTGAAAGAGGAGGCTTCGGATGACACGTGAGGTGAGAGCTTGCGTTCCTAGAGGTTGTGGCCAGCTCAGCACAAATGGAGGAAAGATCCTTGCCCTTTCCTGTCCCACTTCTGTCTCTTTCCCTATCCCTCTCCCTCTCCCTCACCTTACTCCTCCCCTTGGAAATGGATAGCCGCCACTATCCTTTCCCTCTCCCTCTACCTTTCGTTCTTACTCTCCCTCACTCTCGCCCTCTTCCTACCCTTCCTCCTCTTCCTTTCCCTCTTCTCTCCCTCTCCTATTTTCTCTCTCTCCATTTGCTATATCATTTTCCCTTTCTATCTTTATCTTTTATTATTGGTTCTCTCCCCGATATTCTAACCACCTTCCTTGTTTTTGTTTTATTTTTTTTCCCGTGCAAGGTTGTGTTAGGTGAACGATCGACTTGCAACAGAGGAGGCTTCGGATGACACGAGAGGAGAGATCTTGCGGTCCTAAAGGTGGTGGCCAGCTCAGCACAGATGGAGGAATTATCCTTGCCCTTTCTTGTCCCTCTCCCGTCTCTTTCCCTCTTCCTCTCAATCTCCTTACTCCTCCCCTTGGAAACGGATAGTGGCGGCTATCCTTTCCCTCTCCCTCTAACTTTCGTTCTAACTCTCCCTCACCCTCCATCTTTCCTTCTTCCTCTCTCTCTCCCTTGCCCTCTCCCCTACCCTTTCTCTTCCTTTCCCCCACCTATCCCTCTCCCTTTTTCTATCTCTCCATTTGCTATATCATTTTCCCTTTCTATCTTTATCTTTTTTTTTTGTTTCTCTCCCTGATTTTCTGACCACCTGTCTTGTTTTTGTTATTTTTTTTATCCCGTGCAAGGTTGTGTTAGATGAACGATCGACTTGTGAAAGAGGAGGCTTCGGATGACACGAGAGGAGAGAGCTTGCGGTCCTAGAGGTGGTGGCCAGCTTAGCACAAATGGAGGAAGGATCCTTGCCCTTTCCTGTCCCACTCCCGTCTCTTTCCCTCTCCCTCTCCCTCTCACTCTCCTTACTCCTCCCCTTGGAAACAAATAGCCGCAACTATCCTTTCCCTCTCCCTCTACCTTTCCTTCTTACTCTCCCTCACCCACCATCTTTCCTTCTAACTCTCCCTCTCTCTCGCCCTCTCCCCTACCCTTCCTCTTCCTTTCACTCTCCTCTCTCTCTCCCTTTTCTTCTCTCTCCCTTTGCTATATTACTTTCCCTTTCTATCTTTATCTTTTTTTTTTTTTGTTTCTCTCCTCGATATCCTAACTACCTGTCTTGTTTTTGTTTTTGTTTTTTTTATCCCGTGCAAGGTTGTGGTAGGTGAACGATCGTCTTGCGAAAGATGAGACTTCGGATGACACGAGAGGAGAGAGCTTGCGGTCCTAAAGGTGGTGGCCAGCTCAGCCCCGATGGAGGAAGGATACTTGCCCATTCCTGTCCCACTTCTGTCTCTTTCCCTCTCCCTTTCCCTCTCCCTCACCTTACTCCTCCCCTTGGAAACGGATAGCCGCCACTATCCTTTCCCTCTCCCTCTACCTTTCATTCTTACTCTCCCTCACCCTCCATCTTTCCTTCTAACTCTCCCTCTCTCTCGCCCTCTCCCCTACCCTCCCTCTTCCTTTCACTCTCCTCTCTCTCTCCCTTTTCTTCTCTCTCCCTTTGCTATATTACTTTCCCTTTCTATCTTTATCTTTTATTTTTATGTTTCTCTCCTCGATTTTCTAACTACCTGTCTTGTTTTTGTTTTTGTTTTTTTATCCCGTGCAAGGTTGTGTTAAGTGAACGATCGACTTGACACAGAGGAGGCTTCGGATGACACGAGAGGAGAGAGCTTGCGGTCCTAAAGGTAGTGGCCAGCTCAGCCCCGATGGAGGAAGGATACTTGCCCATTCCTGTCCCACTTCTGTCTCTTTCCCTCTCCCTTTCCCTCTCCCTCACCTTACTCCTCCCCTTGGAAACGGATAGCCGCCACTATCCTTTCCATCTCCCTCTACCTTTCATTCTTACTCTCCCTCACCCTCCATCTTTCCTTCTAACTCTCCCTCTCTCTCGCCCTCTCCCCTACCCTTCCTCTTCCTTTCACTCTCCTCTCTCTCTCCCTTTTCTTCTCTCTCCCTTTGCTATATTACTTTCCCTTTCTATCTTTATCTTTTTTTTTTTTTGTTTCTCTCCTCGATATCCTAACTACCTGTCTTGTTTTTGTTTTTGTTTTTTTATCCCGTGCAAGGTTGTGGTAGGTGAACGATCGTCTTGCGAAAGATGAGACTTCGGATGACACGAGAGGAGAGAGCTTGCGGTCCTAAAGGTGGTGGCCAGCTCAGCACAGATGGAGGAAGGATCCTTGCCCATTCCTGTCCCACTTCTGTCTCTTTCCCTATCCCTCTCCCTCTCCCTCACCTTACTCCTCCCCTTGGAAATGGATAGCCGCCACTATCCTTTCCCTCTCCCTCTACCTTTCCTTCTTACTCTCCCTCACTCTCGCCCTCTTCCTACCCTTCCTCCTCTTCCTTTCCCACTCCTCTCCCTCTCCTTTTTTCTCTCTCTCCATTTGCTATATCATTTTCCCTTTCTATCTTTATCTTTTATTATTGGTTCTCTCCCCGATTTTCTAACCACCTTCCTTGTTTTTGTTTTTTTTTTTTATCCTGTGCAAGGTTGTGTTAGGTGAACGATCGTCTTGCGAAAGATGAGACTTCGGATGACACGAGAGGAGAGATCTTGCGGTCCTAAAGGTGGTGGCCAGCTCAGCACCCATGGAGGAAGGATCCTTGCCCATTCCTGTCCCACTTCTGTCTCTTTCCCTCTCCCTCTCCCTCTCCCTCTCCTTACTCCTCCCCTTGGAAACTGATAGCCGCCACTATCCTTTCCCTCTCCCTCTACCTTTCCTTCTTACTCTCCCTCACCCTCCATCTTTCCTTCTAACTCTCCCTCTCTCTGGCCCTCTCCCCTACCCTTCCTCCTCTTCCTTTCCCTCTCCTCTCCCTCTCCCTTTTCTTCTCTCTCCCTTTGCTATATTACTTTCCCTTTCTATCTTTATCTTTTTTTTTTGTTTCTCACCTCGATTTTCTAACTACCTGTTTTGTTTTTTTTTTTGTTTTTTTATCCCGTGCAAGGTTGTGTTAGGTGAACGATCGTCTTGCGAAAAAGATGAGACTTCGGTTGACACGAGAGAAGAGAGCTTGCGTTCCTAGAGGTGGTGGCCAGCTCAGCACCCATGGAGGAAGGATCCTTGCCCATTCCTGTCCCACTTCTGTCTCTTTCCCTCTCCCTCTCCCTCACCCTCTCCTTACTCCTCCCCTTGGAAACGGATAGCCGCCACTATCCTTTCCCTCTCCCTCTACCTTTCCTTCTTACTCTCCCTCACCCTCCATCTTTCCTTCTAACTCTCCCTCTCCCTCGCCCTCTCCCCTACCATTCCTCCTCCTCCTTTCCCTCTCCTCTCCCTCTCCCCTTTCCTCTCTCTCCCTTTGCTATATCAGTTTCCTTTTCTATCATTATCTTTTTTTTTTGGTTCTCTCCCCGATTTTCTGACCACCTATCTTGTTTTTGTTTTTTTTTTATGCTGTGCAAGGTTGTGGTAGGTGAACGATCGACTCTTGAAAGAGGAGGCTTCGGATGACACGTGAGGTGAGAGCTTGCTTCCTAGAGGTTGTGGCCAGCTCAGCACAAATGGAGGAAAGATCCTTGCCCTTTCCTGTCCCACTTCTGTCTCTTTCCCTATCCCTCTCCCTCTCCCTCACCTTACTCCTCCCCTTGGAAATGGATAGCCGCCACTATCCTTTCCCTCTCCCTCTACCTTTCGTTCTTACTCTCCCTCACTCTCGCCCTCTTCCTACCCTTCCTCCTCTTCCTTTCCCTCTTCTCTCCCTCTCCTATTTTCTCTCTCTCCATTTGCTATATCATTTTCCCTTTCTATCTTTATCTTTTATTATTGGTTCTCTCCCCGATATTCTAACCACCTTCCTTGTTTTTGTTTTATTTTTTTTTCCCGTGCAAGGTTGTGTTAGGTGAACGATCGACTTGCAACAGAGGAGGCTTCGGATGACACGAGAGGAGAGATCTTGCGGTCCTAAAGGTGGTGGCCAGCTCAGCACAGATGGAGGAATTATCCTTGCCCTTTCTTGTCCCTCTCCCGTCTCTTTCCCTCTTCCTCTCAATCTCCTTACTCCTCCCCTTGGAAACGGATAGTGGCGGCTATCCTTTCCCTCTCCCTCTAACTTTCGTTCTAACTCTCCCTCACCCTCCATCTTTCCTTCTTCCTCTCTCTCTCCCTTGCCCTCTCCCCTACCCTTTCTCTTCCTTTCCCCCACCTATCCCTCTCCCTTTTTCTATCTCTCCATTTGCTATATCATTTTCCCTTTCTATCTTTATCTTTTTTTTTTGTTTCTCTCCCTGATTTTCTGACCACCTGTCTTGTTTTTGTTATTTTTTTTTATCCCGTGCAAGGTTGTGTTAGATGAACGATCGACTTGTGAAAGAGGAGGCTTCGGATGACACGAGAGGAGAGAGCTTGCGGTCCTAGAGGTGGTGGCCAGCTTAGCACAAATGGAGGAAGGATCCTTGCCCTTTCCTGTCCCACTCCCGTCTCTTTCCCTCTCCCTCTCCCTCTCACTCTCCTTACTCCTCCCCTTGGAAACAAATAGCCGCAACTATCCTTTCCCTCTCCCTCTACCTTTCCTTCTTACTCTCCCTCACCCACCATCTTTCCTTCTAACTCTCCCTCTCTCTCGCCCTCTCCCCTACCCTTCCTCTTCCTTTCACTCTCCTCTCTCTCTCCCTTTTCTTCTCTCTCCCTTTGCTATATTACTTTCCCTTTCTATCTTTATCTTTTTTTTTTTTTGTTTCTCTCCTCGATATCCTAACTACCTGTCTTGTTTTTGTTTTTGTTTTTTTATCCCGTGCAAGGTTGTGGTAGGTGAACGATCGTCTTGCGAAAGATGAGACTTCGGATGACACGAGAGGAGAGAGCTTGCGGTCCTAAAGGTGGTGGCCAGCTCAGCCCCGATGGAGGAAGGATACTTGCCCATTCCTGTCCCACTTCTGTCTCTTTCCCTCTCCCTTTCCCTCTCCCTCACCTTACTCCTCCCCTTGGAAACGGATAGCCGCCACTATCCTTTCCCTCTCCCTCTACCTTTCATTCTTACTCTCCCTCACCCTCCATCTTTCCTTCTAACTCTCCCTCTCTCTCGCCCTCTCCCCTACCCTCCCTCTTCCTTTCACTCTCCTCTCTCTCTCCCTTTTCTTCTCTCTCCCTTTGCTATATTACTTTCCCTTTCTATCTTTATCTTTTATTTTTATGTTTCTCTCCTCGATTTTCTAACTACCTGTCTTGTTTTTGTTTTTGTTTTTTTATCCCGTGCAAGGTTGTGTTAAGTGAACGATCGACTTGACACAGAGGAGGCTTCGGATGACACGAGAGGAGAGAGCTTGCGGTCCTAAAGGTAGTGGCCAGCTCAGCCCCGATGGAGGAAGGATACTTGCCCATTCCTGTCCCACTTCTGTCTCTTTCCCTCTCCCTTTCCCTCTCCCTCACCTTACTCCTCCCCTTGGAAACGGATAGCCGCCACTATCCTTTCCATCTCCCTCTACCTTTCATTCTTACTCTCCCTCACCCACCATCTTTCCTTCTAACTCTCCCTCTCTCTCGCCCTCTCCCCTACCCTTCCTCTTCCTTTCACTCTCCTCTCTCTCTCCCTTTTCTTCTCTCTCCCTTTGCTATATTACTTTCCCTTTCTATCTTTATCTTTTTTTTTTTTTGTTTCTCTCCTCGATATCCTAACTACCTGTCTTGTTTTTGTTTTTGTTTTTTTATCCCGTGCAAGGTTGTGGTAGGTGAACGATCGTCTTGCGAAAGATGAGACTTCGGATGACACGAGAGGAGAGAGCTTGCGGTCCTAAAGGTGGTGGCCAGCTCAGCCCCGATGGAGGAAGGATACTTGCCCATTCCTGTCCCACTTCTGTCTCTTTCCCTCTCCCTTTCCCTCTCCCTCACCTTACTCCTCCCCTTGGAAACGGATAGCCGCCACTATCCTTTCCCTCTCCCTCTACCTTTCATTCTTACTCTCCCTCACCCTCCATCTTTCCTTCTTACTCTCCCTCTCTCTCGCCCTCTCCCCTACCCTCCCTCTTCCTTTCACTCTCCTCTCTCTCTCCCTTTTCTTCTCTCTCCCTTTGCTATATTACTTTCCCTTTCTATCTTTATCTTTTATTTTTATGTTTCTCTCCTCGATTTTCTAACTACCTGTCTTGTTTTTGTTTTTGTTTTTTTATCCCGTGCAAGGTTGTGTTAAGTGAACAATCGACTTGCAACAGAGGAGGCTTCGGATGACACGAGAGGAGAGAGCTTGCGTTCCTAGAGGTGGTTGCCAGCTCAGCACCCATGGAGGAAGGATCCTTGCCCATTCCTGTCCCACTTCTGTCTCTTTCCCTCTCCCTCTCCCTCTCCCTCACCTTACTCCTCCCCTTGGAAACGGATAGCCGCCACTATCCTTTCCCTCTCCCTCTACCTTTCCTTCTTACTCTCCCTCACTCTCGCCCTCTTCCTACCCTTCCTCCTCTTCCTTTCCCTCTCCTCTCCCTCTCATTTTTTCTCTCTCTCCATTAGCTATATCATTTTCCCTTTCTATCTTTATCTTTTATAATTGGTTCTCTCCCCGATTTTCTAACCACCTTCCTTGTTTTTGTTTTATATTTTATCCCGTGCAAGGTTGTGATAGGTGAATGATCGTCTTGCGAAAGATGAGACTTCGGATGACACGAGAGGAGAGATCTTGCGGTCCTAAAGGTGGTGGCCAGCTCAGCACCCATGGAGGAAGGATCCTTGCCCATTCCTGTCCCACTTCTGTCTCTTTCCCACTCCCTCTCCCTCTCCCTCTCCTTACTCCTCCCCTTGGAAACTGATAGCCGCCACTATCCTTTCCCTCTCCCTCTACCTTTCCTTCTTACTCTCCCTCACCCTCCATCTTTCCTTCTTACTCTCCCTCTCTCTCGCCCTCTCCCCTACCCTTCCTCCTCTTCCTTTCCCTCTCCACTCCATCTCCCTTTTCTTCTCTCTCCCTTTGCTATATTACTTTCCCTTTCTATCTTTATCTTTTTTTTTTTTGTTTCTCTCCTCGATTTTCTTACTACCTGTCTTGTTTTTGTTTTTGTTTTTTTATCCCGTGCAAGGTTGTGTTAGGTGAACGATCATCTTGCGAAAGATGTGACTTCGAATGACACGAGAGGAGAGAGCTTGCGGTCCTAAAGGTGGTGGCCAGCTCAGCACAGATGGAGGAAGGATCCTTGCCCATTCCTGTCCCACTTCTGTCTCTTTCCCTCTCCCTCTCCCTCACCCTCTCCTTACTCCTCCCCTTGGAAACGGATAGCCGCCACTATCCTTTCCCTCTCCCTCTACCTTTCCTTCTTACTCTCCCTCAGCCTCCATCTTTCCTTCTAACTCTCCCTCTCCCTCGCCCTCTCCCCTACCCTTCCTCCTCCTCCTTTCCCTCTCCTCTCCCTCTCCCCTTTTCTCTCTCTCCCTTTGCTATATCACTTTTCCTTTCTATCTTTATCTTTTTTTTTTGGTTCTCTCCCCGATTTTCTGACCACCTATCTTGTTTTTGTTTTTTTTTTTATGCTGTGCAAGGTTGTGGTAGGTGAACGATCGACTCTTGAAAGAGGAGGCTTCGGATGACACGCGAGGAGAGAGCTTGCGGTCCTAGAGGTTGTGGCCAGCTCAGCACAAATGGAGGAAGGATCCTTGCCCTTTCCTGTCCCTCTCCCGTGTCTTTCCCTCTCCCTCTCCCTTTCCTTACTCCTCCCCTTGGAAATGGATAGTGGCGGCTATCCTTTCCCTCTCCCTCTACCTTTCCTACTTACTCTCTCTCACTCTCGCCCTCTTCCTACCCTTCCTCCTCTTCCTTTCCCTCTCCTCTCCCTCTCCTATTTTCTCTCTCTCCATTTGCTATATCATTTTCCCTTTCTATCTTTATCTTTTGTTATTGGTTCTCTCCCTGATTTTCTAACCACCTTCCTTGTTTTTGTTTTATTTTTTATCCCGTGCAAGGTTGTGTTAGGTGAACGATCGACTTGCAACTGAGGAGGCTTCGGATGACACGAGAGGAGAGAGCTTGCGTTCCTAGAGGTGGTGGCCAGCTCATCACAGATGGAGGAATTATCTTTGCCCTTTCTTGTCCCTCTCCCGTCTCTTTCCCTCTTCCTCTCCCTTTCCTTACTCCTCCCCTTGGAAACGGATAGTGGCGGCGTCCTTTCCCTCTCCCTCTAACTTTCTTCTAACTCTCCCTCACCCTCTCCCCTACCCTTCCTCTTCCTTTCCCCCACCTATCCCTCTCCCTTTTTCTATTTCTCCATTTGTTATATCATTTTCCCTTTCTATCTTTATCTTTTTTTTTTGTTTCTCTCCCTGATTTTCTGACCACCTGTCTTGTTTTTGTTATTTTTTTTATCCCGTGCAAGGTTGTGTTCGGTGAACGATCGACTTGGGAGGAGGCTTCGGATACCACGAGAGGAGAGAGCTTGCGGTCCTAGAGGTGGTGGCCAGCTTAGCACAAATGGAGGAAGGATCCTTGCCCTTTCCTGTCCCACTCCCGTCTCTTTCCCTCTCCCTCTCCCTCTCACTCTCCTTACTCCTCCCCTTGGAAACAAATAGCCGCCACTATCCTTTCCCTCTCCCTCTACCTTTCCTTCTTACTCTCCCTCACCCACCATCTTTCCTTCTAACTCTCCCTCTCTCTCGCCCTCTCCCCTACCCTTCCTCTTCCTTTCACTCTCCTCTCTCTCTCCCTTTTCTTCTCTCTCCCTTTGCTATATTACTTTCCCTTTCTATCTTTATCTTTTTTTTTTTTTGTTTCTCTCCTCGATATCCTAACTACCTGTCTTGTTTTTGTTTTTGTTTTTTTATCCCGTGCAAGGTTGTGGTAGGTGAACGATCGTCTTGCGAAAGATGAGACTTCGGATGACACGAGAGGAGAGAGCTTGCGGTCCTAAAGGTGGTGGCCAGCTCAGCCCCGATGGAGGAAGGATACTTGCCCATTCCTGTCCCACTTCTGTCTCTTTCCCTCTCCCTTTCCCTCTCCCTCACCTTACTCCTCCCCTTGGAAACGGATAGCCGCCACTATCCTTTCCCTCTCCCTCTACCTTTCATTCTTACTCTCCCTCACCCTCCATCTTTCCTTCTAACTCTCCCTCTCTCTCGCCCTCTCCCCTACCCTCCCTCTTCCTTTCACTCTCCTCTCTCTCTCCCTTTTCTTCTCTCTCCCTTTGCTATATTACTTTCCCTTTCTATCTTTATCTTTTATTTTTATGTTTCTCTCCTCGATTTTCTAACTACCTGTCTTGTTTTTGTTTTTGTTTTTTTATCCGTGCAAGGTTGTGTTAAGTGAACGATCGACTTGACACAGAGGAGGCTTCGGATGACACGAGAGGAGAGAGCTTGCGGTCCTAAAGGTAGTGGCCAGCTCAGCCCCGATGGAGGAAGGATACTTGCCCATTCCTGTCCCACTTCTGTCTCTTTCCCTCTCCCTTTCCCTCTCCCTCACCTTACTCCTCCCCTTGGAAACGGATAGCCGCCACTATCCTTTCCATCTCCCTCTACCTTTCATTCTTACTCTCCCTCACCCTCCATCTTTCCTTCTAACTCTCCCTCTCTCTCGCCCTCTCCCCTACCCTTCCTCTTCCTTTCACTCTCCTCTCTCTCTCCCTTTTCTTCTCTCTCCCTTTGCTATATTACTTTCCCTTTCTATCTTTATCTTTTTTTTTTTTTGTTTCTCTCCTCGATATCCTAACTACCTGTCTTGTTTTTGTTTTTGTTTTTTTATCCCGTGCAAGGTTGTGGTAGGTGAACGATCGTCTTGCGAAAGATGAGACTTCGGATGACACGAGAGGAGAGAGCTTGCGGTCCTAAAGGTGGTGGCCAGCTCAGCCCCGATGGAGGAAGGATACTTGCCCATTCCTGTCCCACTTCTGTCTCTTTCCCTCTCCCTTTCCCTCTCCCTCACCTTACTCCTCCCCTTGGAAACGGATAGCCGCCACTATCCTTTCCCTCTCCCTCTACCTTTCATTCTTACTCTCCCTCACCCTCCATCTTTCCTTCTTACTCTCCCTCTCTCTCGCCCTCTCCCCTACCCTCCCTCTTCCTTTCACTCTCCTCTCTCTCTCCCTTTTCTTCTCTCTCCCTTTGCTATATTACTTTCCCTTTCTATCTTTATCTTTTATTTTTATGTTTCTCTCCTCGATTTTCTAACTACCTGTCTTGTTTTTGTTTTTGTTTTTTTATCCCGTGCAAGGTTTTGTTAAGTGAACAATCGACTTGCAACAGAGGAGGCTTCGGATGACACGAGAGGAGAGAGCTTGCGTTCCTAGAGGTGGTTGCCAGCTCAGCACCCATGGAGGAAGGATCCTTGCCCATTCCTGTCCCACTTCTGTCTCTTTCCCTCTCCCTCTCCCTCTCCCTCACCTTACTCCTCCCCTTGGAAACGGATAGCCGCCACTATCCTTTCCCTCTCCCTCTACCTTTCCTTCTTACTCTCCCTCACTCTCGCCCTCTTCCTACCCTTCCTCCTCTTCCTTTCCCTCTCCTCTCCCTCTCATTTTTTCTCTCTCTCCATTAGCTATATCATTTTCCCTTTCTATCTTTATCTTTTATAATTGGTTCTCTCCCCGATTTTCTAACCACCTTCCTTGTTTTTGTTTTATATTTTATCCCGTGCAAGGTTGTGATAGGTGAATGATCGTCTTGCGAAAGATGAGACTTCGGATGACACGAGAGGAGAGATCTTGCGGTCCTAAAGGTGGTGGCCAGCTCAGCACCCATGGAGGAAGGATCCTTGCCCATTCCTGTCCCACTTCTGTCTCTTTCCCACTCCCTCTCCCTCTCCCTCTCCTTACTCCTCCCCTTGGAAACTGATAGCCGCCACTATCCTTTCCCTCTCCCTCTACCTTTCCTTCTTACTCTCCCTCACCCTCCATCTTTCCTTCTTACTCTCCCTCTCTCTCGCCCTCTCCCCTACCCTTCCTCCTCTTCCTTTCCCTCTCCACTCCATCTCCCTTTTCTTCTCTCCCCCTTTGCTATATTACTTTCCCTTTCTATCTTTATCTTTTTTTTTTTTGTTTCTCTCCTCGATTTTCTTACTACCTGTCTTGTTTTTGTTTTTGTTTTTTTATCCCGTGCAAGGTTGTGTTAGGTGAACGATCATCTTGCGAAAGATGTGACTTCGAATGACACGAGAGGAGAGAGCTTGCGGTCCTAAAGGTGGTGGCCAGCTCAGCACAGATGGAGGAAGGATCCTTGCCCATTCCTGTCCCACTTCTGTCTCTTTCCCTCTCCCTCTCCCTCACCCTCTCCTTACTCCTCCCCTTGGAAACGGATAGGCGCCACTATCCTTTCCCTCTTCCTCTACCTTTCATTCTTACTCTCCCTCAGCCTCCATCTTTCCTTCTAACTCTCCCTCTCCCTCGCCCTCTCCCCTACCCTTCCTCCTCCTCCTTTCCCTCTCCTCTCCCTCTCCCCTTTTCTCTCTCTCCCTTTGCTATATCACTTTTCCTTTCTATCTTTATCTTTTTTTTTTTGGTTCTCTCCCCGAATTTCTGACCACCTATCTTGTTTTTGTTTTTTTTTTTTATGCTGTGCAAGGTTGTGGTAGGTGAACGATCGACTCTTGAAAGAGGAGGCTTCGGATGACACGCGAGGAGAGAGCTTGCGGTCCTAGAGGTTGTGGCCAGCTCAGCACAAATGGAGGAAGGATCCTTGCCCTTTCCTGTCCCTCTCCCGTGTCTTTCCCTCTCCCTCTCCCTCTCCTTACTCCTCCCCTTGGAAATGGATAGTGGCGGCTATCCTTTCCCTCTCCCTCTACCTTTCCTACTTACTCTCTCTCACTCTCGCCCTCTTCCTACCCTTCCTCCTCTTCCTTTCCCTCTCCTCTCCCTCTCCTATTTTCTCTCTCTCCATTTGCTATATCATTTTCCCTTTCTATCTTTATCTTTTGTTATTGGTTCTCTCCCTGATTTTCTAACCACCTTCCTTGTTTTTGTTTTATTTTTTATCCCGTGCAAGGTTGTGTTAGGTGAACGATCGACTTGCAACTGAGGAGGCTTCGGATGACACGAGAGGAGAGAGCTTGCGTTCCTAGAGGTGGTGGCCAGCTCATCACAGATGGAGGAATTATCTTTGCCCTTTCTTGTCCCTCTCCCGTCTCTTTCCCTCTTCCTCTCCCTTTCCTTACTCCTCCCCTTGGAAACGGATAGTGGCGGCGTCCTTTCCCTCTCCCTCTAACTTTCTTCTAACTCTCCCTCACCCTCTCCCCTACCCTTCCTCTTCCTTTCCCCCACCTATCCCTCTCCCTTTTTCTATTTCTCCATTTGTTATATCATTTTCCCTTTCTATCTTTATCTTTTTTTTTTGTTTCTCTCCCTGATTTTCTGACCACCTGTCTTGTTTTTGTTATTTTTTTTATCCCGTGCAAGGTTGTGTTCGGTGAACGATCGACTTGGGAGGAGGCTTCGGATACCACGAGAGGAGAGAGCTTGCGGTCCTAGAGGTGGTGGCCAGCTTAGCACAAATGGAGGAAGGATCCTTGCCCTTTCCTGTCCCACTCCCGTCTCTTTCCCTCTCCCTCTCCCTCTCCATCTCCTTACTCCTCCCCTTGGACACAAATAGCCGCCACTATCCTTTACCTCTCCCTCTACCTTTCCTTCTTACTCTCCCTCACCCACCATATTTCCTTCTAACTCTCCCTCTCTCTCGCCCTCTCCCCTACCCTTCCTCTTCCTTTCACTCTCCTCTCTCTCTCCCTTTTCTTCTCTCTCCCTTTGCTATATTACTTTCCCTTTCTATCTTTATCTTTTTTTTTTGTTTCTCTCCTCGATTTTCTAACGACCTGTCTTTTTTTTTTTTTTTTTTTTTATCCCGTGCAAGGTTGTGGTAGGTGAACGATCGTCTTGCGAAAGATGAGACTTCGGATGACACGAGAGGAGAGAGCTTGCGGTCCTAAAGGTGGTGGCCAGCTCAGCACAGATGGAGGAAGGATCCAAGCCCATTCCTGTCCCTATCCTGTCTCTTTCCGTCTCCCTCTCCCTCTCCCTCTCCCTCTCCTTACTCCTCCCCTTGGAAACAGATAGCCTCCACTATCCTTTCCCTCTCCCTCTACCTTTCCTTCTTACTCTCCCTCACCCTCCATCTTTCCTTCTAACTCTCCCTCTCCCTCGCCCTCTCCCCTACCCTTCCTCCTCCTCCTTTCCCTCTTCTCTCCCTCTCCCCTTTCCTCTCTCTCCCTTTGCTTTATCACTTTCCCTTTCTATATTTATCTTTTTTTTTTGGTTCTCTCCCCGATTTTCTGACCACCTATCTTGTTTTTGTTTTTTTTTTATGCTGTGCAAGGTTGTGGTAAGTGAACGATCGACTCTTGAAAGAGGAGGCTTCGGATGACACGCGAGGAGAGAGCTTGCGGTCCTTGAGGTTGTGGCCAGCTCAGCACAAATGGAGGAAGGATCCTTGCCCTTTCCTGTCCCACTCCCGTCTCTTTCCCTCTTCCTCTCCCTTTCCCTCTCCTTACTCGTCCCCTTGGAAATGGATAGCCGCCACTATCCTTTCCCTCTCCCTCTACCTTTCCTTCTTACTCTCCCTCACCCTCCATCTTTCCTTCTAACTCTCCCTCTCTCTCGCCCTCTCCCCTACCCTTCCTCTTCCTTTCCCTATCCTCTCCCTCTCCCATTTCTTCTTTCTCCCTTTGCTATATTTCTTTCCCTTTCTTTCTTTATCTTTTTTTTTTTGTTTCTCTCCTCGATTTTCTAACAACCTGTCTTGTTTTTGTTTTTGTTTTTTTATCCCGTGCAAGGTTGTGTTAGGTGAACGATCGTCTTGCGAAAAAGATGAGACTTCAAATGACACGAGAGGAGAGAGCTTGCGGTCCTTAAGGTGGTGGCCAGCTCAACACAGATGGAGGAAGGATCCTTGCCCATTCCTGTCCCACTCCTGTCTCTTTCCCTCTCCCTCTCCCTCTCCTTCTCCCTCTCCTTACTCCTTCCCTTGGAAACGGATAGCCACCACTATCCTTTCCCTCTCCCTCTACCTTTCCTTCTTACTCTCCCTCACCCTCCATCTTTCCTTCTAACTCTCCCTCTCCCTCGCCCTCTCCCCTACCCTTCCTCCTCCTATCCCTCTCCTCTCCCTCTCCCCTTTACTCTCTCTCCCTTTGCTATATCACTTTCCCTTTCTATCTTTATCTTTTATTTTTGGTTCTCCGCCCGATTTTCTGACCACCTATCTTGTTTTTGTTTTTTTTTTTATCCTGTGCAAGGTTGTAGTAGGTGAACGATCGACTTGCGAAAGAGGAGGCTTCGGATGACACGAGAGGAGAGACCTTGCGGTCCTAGAGGTGGTGGTCAGATGAGCCGCGATAAAGGAAGGATCCTTGCCCTTTCATGTCCCTCTCCCGTCTCTTTCCCTCTCCCTCTCCCTCTCCTTACTCCTCCCCTTGGAACGGATAGTGGCGGCTATCCTTTCCCTCTCCCTCTACCTTTCCTTCTAACTCTCCCTCTCCCTTGCGCTCTCCCCTACCCTTCCTCCTCTTCCTTTCCCTCTCCACTCCCTCTCCCTTTTCCTCCCTCTCCCTTTGCTATATCACTTTCCCTTTCTATTTTTATCTTTTTATTTAGGTTCTCTCCCCGATTTTCTGACGACCTATCTTGTTTTTGTTTTTTTTTTTTTTCCCGTGCAAGGTTGTTTTAGGTGAGCGATCGACTTGCAACAGAGTAGGCTTTCGGATGACACGGGAGGAGAGATCTGGCAGTCTTAAAGGTGGTGGCCAGCTCAGCACAGATGGAGGAAGGATCCTTGCCCATTCCTGTCCCACTCCTGTTTCTTTCCCTCTCCCTCTCCCTCTCCCTCTCCTTACTACTCCCCATGGAAACAGATAGCCGCCACTATCCTTTCCCTCTCTCCTTTTCCCTCTACCTTTCCTTCTTACTCTCCCTCACCCTCCATCTTTCCTTCTAACTTTCCCTCTCCCTCGCCCTCTCCCCTACCCTTCCTCTTCCTTTCCCTCTCCTCTCCCTCTCCCTTTTCCTCTCTCTCCCTTTGCTATATCACTTTCCCTTTCTATCTTTATCTTTTTTTTTTGGTTCTCTCCTCGATTTTCTGACCACCTGTCTTGTTTTTGTTTTTTTTTTTATCCCGTGCAAGGTTGTGTTAGGTGAACGATCGACTTGTGAAAGAGGAGGCTTCGGATAACACGAGAGGAGAGCGCTTGCGGTCCTAGAGGTGGTGGACAGCTCAGCACAAATGGAGGAAGGATCCTTGCCCTTTCCTATCCCACTCCCGTCTCTTCCCTCTCCCTTCCCCTCTCCTTACTCCTCCCCTTGGAAACAGATAGCCGCCACTATCCTTTCCCTCTCCCTCTACCTTTCCTTCTTGCTCTCCCTCACCCACCATCTTTCCTTCTAACTCTCCCTCTCCCTCGCCCTCTCCCTTACCCTTCCTCTTCCTTTCCCTCTTCTCTCCCTCTCCCCTTTCCTCTCTCTCCCTTTGCTATATCACTTTCCCTTTCAATCTTTATCTTTATTTATTGTTCTCTCCTCATTTTTCTGACCACCTGTCTTGTTTTTACCTTTTTTGTTTTTATCCCGTGCAAGGTTGTGTTATGTGAACGATCGACTTGCAAAAGAGGAGGCTTCAGATGACACGAGAAGAGAGAGCTTACGGTCCTAGAGGTGGTCACCAGCTCATCACAGATGAAGGAAGGATCCTTGCCCTTTCCTGTCCCTCTCCCGTGTCTCTCCCTCTCCCTCTCCCTCTCCTTACTCCTCCCCTTGGAAATGGATAGTGGCGGCTATCCTTTCCCTCTCCCTCTACCTTTCCTTCTTACTCTCCCTCTCTCTCGCCCTCTTCCTACCCTTCCTCCTCTTCCTTTCCCACTCCTCTCCCTCTTCTTTTTTTTCTCTCTCCATTTTCTATATCATTTTCCCTTTCTATCTTTATCTTATATTATTGGTTCTCTCCCCGATTTTCTAACCACCTTCCTTGTTTTTGTTATTTTTTTTATCCCGTGCAAGGTTGTGTTAGATGAACGATCGACTTGTGAATGAGGAGGCTTCGGATGACATGAGAGGAGAGAGCTTGCGGTCTTAGAGGTGGTGGCCAGCTCAGCACAGTTGGAAGAAGGACCCTTGCCCGTTCCTGTCCCTCTCCTATCTCTTTTTGTCTCCGTCTCCCTCTCCTTACTCCTCCCCTTGGAAACGGATAGTGGCGGCTATTCTTTCCCTCTACCTCTACCTTTCCTTCTAACTCTCCTTCTCCCTCGCCCTCTCCCCTACCCTTCCTCTTCTTCCTATCCCTTTCCTCTCCCTCTCTTATTTCCTCTCTCTCCCTTTGCTATATCACTTTCCCTTTCTATCTTAATCTTTTTTTTGGTTCTCTCCTCGATTTTCTGACCATCTGACTTGTTTTTGTTTTTTGTGTTATCCCGTGCAAGGTTGTGTTAGGTGAACGATCGACTTGCGAAAGAGGAGGCTTTAGATGACTCGAGAGGAGAGATCTTGCGGTCCTAGAGGTGGTGGCCAGCTCATCACAAATGGAGGAAGGATCCTTGCCCTTTCTTGTCCCACTCCCGTCTTTTTCCCTCTACCTCACCCTCTCCTTACTCCTCCCCTTGGAAACAGATAGTCGCCACTATCCTTTCCCTCTCCCTCTACCATTCCTTCTTGCTCTCCCTCACCCTCCATCTTTCCTTCTAACTCTCCCTCTCCCTCGCCCTCTCCCTTACCCTTCCTCCTCTTCCTTTCCCTCTTCTCTTCCTCTCCCTTTTCCTCTCTCTCTCCTTGCTATTTCACTTTCCCTTTCTATCTTTATCTTATATTTCTGGTTCTCTCCTTGATTTTCTGACCACCTATTTTGATTTTGTTTTGTTTTTTTATCCCGTGCAAGGTTGTGTTAGGTGAACGATCGACTTGCGAAAGAGGAGGCTTCGGATGACACGAGTGGGGAGAGCTTGAGGTCTGAAAGGTGGTGGCCAGCTCAGCACAGATGGAGGATGGATCCTTGCCCTTTCCTGTCCCTCTCCCGTCTCTATCCCTATCCCTCTCCCTCTCCTTACTCCTCCCCTTGGAAACGGATAGTGGCGGCTATCCTTTCCCTCTCCCTCTACCTTTCCTTCTTACTCTCCCCACCCTCCATCTTTCCTTCTTACTTTCCCTCTCCCTCGCCCTCTCCCCTACCCTTCCTCTTCTTCCTTTCCCTTTCCTCTCCCTCTCCCTTTTCCTCTCTCTCCCTTTGCTATATCACTTTCCCTTTCTATCTTTATCTTTTTTTTTGGTTCTCTCCTCGATTTTCTGACCATCTGTCTTGTTTTTGTTTTTTTTTTTCTATCCCGTGCACGCTGTTTCTGGTGAATTATCAACTTGCGAAAGAGGTGGCTTAGGATGACACGAGAGGAGAGAGCTTGCGGTCCTAAAGGTGGTGGCCAACTCAGCACAGTTGGAAGAAGGACCCTCGCCCTTTCCTGTTCCTCTCCCGTCTCTTTTCCTCTCGTTCTCCCTCTCCTTACTTCTCCCCTTGGAAACGGATAGTGGCGGCTATCCTTTCCCTCTCCCTCTACCTTTCCTTCTAACTCTCCCTTTCCCTCGCCTTCTCCCCTACCCTTCCTCCTCTTTCTTTCCCTTTCCTCTCCCTCTCCCTTTTTTTTTCTCTCCCTTTGCTATATCACTTTCCCTTTCTATCTTTTTCTTTTTTTTTTTGTTTTTTCTCCGTTTTTTTTTTTTATTTTTTTGTTTTTTTTTTTTTTTTTTCTTTTTTTGTTTTTTTTTAGGTGAACGATCGACTTGCGAAAAAGAGGAGGTTTCGGATGACACGTGAGGAGAGAGCTTGCGGTCCTAGAGGTGGTGGCCAGCTCAGCACATATGGAGGAAAGTTCCTTGCCCTTTCCTGTCCCACTCCAGTCTCTTTTCCTCTCCCTCTCCCTCTCCTTACTCCTCCCCTTGGAAACGGATAGCCGCCACTATCCTTTCCCTCTCCCTCTACCTTTCCTTCTTACTCTCCCTCACCCTCCATCTTTCCTTTAACTTTCCCTCTCCCTCGCCCTCTCCCCTACCCTTCCTCCTCTTCTCTTCTTTTCCCTTTCCTCTCCCTCTCCCTTTTCCTCTCTTTCCCTTTGCTATATCACTTTCCCTTTCTATCTTTATCTTTTTTTTTTCGTTCTCTCCTCGATTTTCTGACCACCTGTCTTGTTTTTGTTTTTTTATTTTTATCCCGTGCAAGGGTTGTGTTAGGTGAACGATCGATTTGCGAAAGAGGAGGCTTTGGATGACACAAGAGGAGAGAGCTTGCGGTCCTAAAGGTGGTGGCCAGCTCAGCACAGATGGAGGAAGGATCCTTGCCCATTCCTGTCCCACTCTTGTCCCTTTCCCTCTCTCTCTCCCTCTCCTTTCTCCTCCCCTTGTAAATGGATAGCCGCCACTATCCTTTCCCTCTCCCTCTACCTTTCCTTCTTGCTCTCCCTCACCCTCCATCTTTCCTTCTAAATCTCCCTCTCTCTCGCCCTCTTCCTACCCTTCCTCGTCTTCCTTTCCCTCTCCTCTCCGTCTCCCTTTTCCTCTTTCTCCCTTTGCTATATCACTTTCCCTTTCTATCTTTATCTTTTTTTTTGGTTCTCTCCTCGATTTTCTGACCACCTTTCATGTTTTTGTTTTGTTTTTATTTTTAATCCTGTGCAAGGTTGTTTTAGGTGAACGATCGACTTGCGAAAGAGGAGGCTTCGGATGACACGAGCGGAGAGAGTTTAGACAAGGAGATATTTATTTAAGTTTTTTCTTGACCTGCGTGTTATCTAATTTCTGCTCAAACCTTCAACACATTATTCCGTTCAAACACTATATCCTATATCTTGTTTAAACACTTCCATGTTTAAGTACTATCCTGTTTAAATGCTATTTCGTTTAAACACTATCTTATTTATCACTATCCTGTTTCAACACTCCACTTTTTCAACATATCTTGTCAATACTATTCTGTTTTCAATATTTTGAGAGGTTGCAGGGGTACTGGCGTCACGTCAATGTGGCAAATTGTTGGCGCTTTTTTGTAAAACTCATACGATTGCACTCAGGCAAGTTCTTCCCATTTCGTTTTGCTTTTCCTTTTCCTTTTTTCCCTACATCTTACAGGATCACAGCTGTACGAAATGGTAGCAGTGAAGAATATTTTGATAGACCTGCACATATCTTTTTCTTTGTTCGTACCCATAGTGGGTGAATTGAAACGGCTTTTTTTGTTATTATCTTGGTGTAATGTGCTGGTATAAAGTGTCCTTGTCAAAGAGTGGAAAATGTTGCAAATCGTGCTTTTGAATAATCGCATGCTTTGGTCGATTTTGCAAAGGTGATTCCACTCACCCCAAAAACACGTCAGCTTTTGAAATGCTTTGCTTTACTTTTGTTCGTATGTTGTTTTTGTTTTACTTTCTCTCTTCTGTAGAAAGGGATAGGGTGAAGGCGCGGGAGAGGGAAAATGAGGAAGGGAGCCGCCACCTCTTCCTTTTCATCCCTCTTCCTCTCCTTCACCCTACACTCTTTACATTGCTGTTCTAATCCCCTAGCTTTGTTTCATTCATCTTTTTTTTTTTTTTTTTTCCCTTCTTTTTCCTCACTGAAAAATATTTTTGTTGTTTCTTTTTGTTGTTTCTCCATTTGGCACGAGAGTATTTGGAGGTCATGGACGTTGCAGACGCGACTGGGAAAAAGGAATAAGTTTGAAAGGCTTTTTGGAGACTGGCAGTGGCAGCTGGGATAGAGGACGTTGCTGATGACCACTTCACTGCCTCGTGAGAAACTACCTCTTAATTCCGTAAAAAAAATCTACCGATTGTCTGTCGTTTTGTAAAAATGGACAGAAGAAGGTTAGATTGAAAGATTTATGTTTTTGTGTAGTTTTGAACAATTACTGTTACTAGTGATTTTATGCATACATTTCTGTCGAAACGTAATGAAATTTTGTTGATTGGTATTTTATCTAGATCATGGTAGTAAGTTACTGTCAACAATTTCTCTTTTATACGTTGCAAGCCAAGATAGTTTCTGGACATTCTCCTTTCCCGTCTCTAAATGGAAGTGTGAACAATTCTGAGCCTAAGTGACTCTTGGAAGGATGGTTGATTCAAGTGCACTATCTTTGGATTCGCTGCCGGCTTGTTGATGGAGTTCACCACAAGTATTGGTTTTCCTAATCAATGGAAAACCGGCGTCTCCAACTTAGGAATCGCAGATTTAGATTGATTTGTTTGCTCTTGGTTTGCAGGAATATTTTATCTTTCATGAGTTAGCTTTAGTGCGAGTATTTCGAAAATTTGTTCTACCTGGAAGTATAGGAGAGCAGTCAAAAAATAGTGCAGAACGAAAAAATTTCAGGTGAATATATGTTGTAACCAATTCTTTTCTCAAAAGTAATTTTTAAATTGTTATTGTTAAATATTGTTTGGTGTGGAATCAACCTTTCTTTCATGTTATTTTTTTTGTTTTCTTGGTTTTTCCAACTACTCTCTGTTGATGAATAGTGTTATTTAATTGCGGATAGGGAAATGGTTTCTCGACTCCCGTCAAGTACATCGCCCTTGTATTAGAGCTACACCGTGAATCGCTATTAGCGTAATGAAAAAGATAGCGTAATGAAAAAAATAGTGTTATTTATGCTATTTGGGAATTTGGGAGTTTTGAGGGAAATCATTTACTCTAATTTGTTTTTAAAGGGGTTGTTTTAACTCTATTTGAGAATTTGGGTAAAAAAACGGGGTACCGCAATTAGAGACATTGACGCTAATAGTGATTCACGGTGTAGTAATGACTGGCAGTGGTTCTGTTTTTCCAAACCGTTTTTCCACACTGTTTTTTCACTCCGTTTTTACTAGTCCGTCTTTCGATACAGTTTTTTTTGGTGGTTTTCCTTTCCTTGTTTTGAGTCCGTTTTTCTTGTGTTGGGTATCGGGTGAAATCATATCGCGATAAATTCGATATTCAATATATCGAATATCGATCAGTCAGGGTCCTCGATACATCGTATCGGGACCAACAAAAGTTATCGCAATATATTTGGTAAAAGGTGGGTGTCCGTACAGATTCAATACGGAAAATCGTACGGAAAATTTTACGGAAAATTTTACCCCCCCCCCTCCTCCCCCAACGAGCGTGCGCCACGGAAGGTGGGAGAGGGGGTTTAAAAAAAAAAAATAGAAATAAAAAAATAATAATAATAAATATTTGTATATATCGCAAAAAATATCGATATTTAGCTTCTCGATATATCGAAGCGATATATCGATTATCGGGTACCTGAAATTCGATATATATCAAATATCGGCATTAGGTCCTTGATACCCAACACTACTGTTTTTAGACCGTTTTAAACTGGATTTTTAAGTCGTTTTTCAGTCCTTTATTGTCCATTTTTAAACCGGTTTAAACCGTTTTTTTTTCTTTTTTTTTTACCATTTTTTATACTGTTTTTCAGTCTGTTTTTCCGACTTTTTTTTAAGACCGTTTTTTCAGGTCATTTTTTAGATTGTTTTTAGACTGTTTTTTCAAAGCCGTTATTTCAGATCATATTTCTGGATCGTTTATCCAGCCCGTTTATGTCCGTTTTTTTCAATCCGTTTTTTCATACCGTTTTCTGCCCATTTTTAGAACGTTTTAAAACCGTTTTTTCAAACAGGATAAAGACTTTTTTTAGATTGTTTTTAGATCGTTTTTTCAGTCCGTTTTTTGTCTGTTTTTCTAGGCCGTTTTTTCCGATATTCTGTTTACTTCGTTCAGATCGTTTTTCTGGACCGGTTATTCAGTCTTTTTTTTTGGTATGTTATGTCCATTTTCCTGTCCTATTTTAGACCGTTTTCTTAAACCGTTTTTCAGACCGTTTTTAGATCGTTTTATAGAACGTTTTGACAGACCGTTATTTCAGACCGATTTTCTAGACTGTTTTTTCAGTCCGTTTTTCAGTCCGTTTTTTCAGTCCGTTTTCTCAGTTCGTTTTTCCAGACCGTTTTTTCAGTCCTGTTTTTCGTTTTTTTTTTCCATTTTTAAACCTTTTTTAGACCGTTTTTCCGGACTTTTTTTCTTCAGATTGTTATTTATATCGTTTTTCCAGACCGTTATTTTGGACCGTTTTTCAGTCCGTTTTTTTCACACTGTTTTTTTCAGGCATTTTTTTCAAACCGTTTTCTACACCATTTTTTAAACCGTTTTTTCATCCCCTTTTTTCATACCGTTTTTTCAGCCCGTTTTTAGACGGCTTTTTCAGATCGTTTTTTGGACTGTTTTTTCAGACCTCTTTTTATTCCGTTTTTTCCATATATTCCAGACCGTGTTTTCGGACCGTTTTTTAAGACTGTTTTCCAGACTGTTTTTTCAGTCAGTTTTTGCAATTGTTGACCACCATTCTATTGCTCACTCCATTATTTTGGAGTAGATGTGCTATTTGGCTTTTTCTCTCCCCTCTCGCCGAAACCTATTGCATTGACTAAGGGCAAATTCCACCGCCATGCGAGCTGAGCTTTTGAGAGCGGTACTAGATCCTGATTGGCGACGCCCGGCTAATCACGTGACAAGGTAGGGCCTGAAATGGGCACCGACATTTTGTCAAAGGGGATGAATCTGGTACAAGTAATTCAAATTTCTTCCACGTGTTTCTCGTTGTATCCTTGTATCCCTGTGAATTTTAAACGACAACTTTGGAAGCTATAAGAACTACGTATATGCCCAAAAGGCGGTGGAACTCCAGAAAGTGAATAAAAGTACACTTGGGCTTCCCCAATTAACGGATGTCATATGAGTGTGCTTGTCGTTTTTACTGCTGATGTTTTCTTTGGCTCTCAAGCTTTCCCTTGCTTACATGTATTGTAGTTTCATTTAAAAATAGCCAATGGAATGTCATGAGTCTCTTTTTATGACAGTGCCAATGCAGCAAAAATACTTGAAAAATGTACAACATTAAATCAACTCAAAGCAAAAAAGTGCAATAATAAGGATGTTGATTGTTTATAGTGATTTTAGCAGAAGAGGGTTGTCACAAGGTTGTGACAGAAAATACCAAGAAATGCATAGAAACGCCTCTCCATCAAACACAAGAGTTGGAAAACCAGCTCTTTTGAAAACAACACTTGTCCAATAATACACAAAAACAATAATAAAATCATTTCCTCAAACGCCAAAAAATAGATGTTTAATTAAAAAGAAGCTTCCACATGTTCCCAGCAAGGTCTTTCTCCTTTTTAGAATAAAATGTCGATGTTGATTATCATGTTTCACACAGCTATCTACTATCTATAATAAGACAAGTTGCGTTTTTAAGCTGAAGGGTTAACTACATTTCCTACATGGAACGTCCATCCATCATAAAGAGTAAATCCCTCCTCGGTAAATACGGCCTTATCCTCCGTAAATACGACCTTATCCTTCGTAAATACGGGCCTTATCCTCATCAATGCGAAACCCCTTCGCCCAAAAGAAAAAACATCTAAAACATTTCGATAACCTCATAACAAAAAGTCCAAAGCAGTACTAAAAATTGTATTGTTTGAAAAGATATTTCCGACCGAGTGTCACGTAACAGATATTTTCCGCGGACAATAAATATATACAGAAAAGCGACAAAAATTGGAGCATGTATTATTGAAGCTTCCAACAGCATTGCTTAGCTTTTCAACACACGTGTACATGCTCATAACCAGCCATTGGTAATAAGAAAAGGGTTAAAAAAAAGAGGAAAAGAGAAAAGGAATAGTGGTGGTGGTGTACGAATGGGGACCCTACGATTTATAAAATCTACTCCAAAATGTGCTTCTAACATGTTGGAACTGGCAATCTGGACTAACCCAAGAGCATTTGTTTCCACATTTTGGTTGCCAAGTGGCAAGTTTGTACCACATTTCAAATTGAAAAAATGTGATTAAACTCTCAGACCTCCATTGGCCCTCGGAAGTAGGCAGCTCACACGAAGCCTCTAAGATAACCCTGACCCCTTTGTGTTTCCAGCAATAATAACTGCCACTGTGGCAGACAAAAACTCTGACCACCTCCTCCCTTGTGAAGAGAATACTACTTTGAGTCAATAGCAAAAAGAATCTCTAAATTTACTTACCTGAGGAGTAAGTTACGGTGGGTCAAAGTTGACCTTTTGTACAGGACCTCTCTGGGAGAGGAGGTCATATCTCTTCAATTTTCTAAGTCCTATCCCTCTCTAAAACTCTATCTACTGACGTACGACACCAATCAAAATACTGTGTCATACAAAAAGGTACAGGTGTCGGTGTACTTTCTGTACGGAGATTGTACGACATCGTGAAATCGTCAACACATGTCATATCGGGATTCGCTCCTGTAATTCTCAGAGATGCCACAATCCAATGCGGTTGATCTAAGTGTTAGTCGATTTCGCGGTGACCGCAAACCACCAAATATTCCGCGATATCCGAATCATTCGCGGCCGTCTGATCAAAACTGGATTCAATCTCAGCCGTAATAAACATTTATGCGATATTTGTTTCAAGTTTGAAAGAAATGCGAGATACTTGTTTTGAGATGTTCCGTACTCCGTACAACGCAAACTGGATCTATGTTCTAAGATCTCGTTAGATGATTTAATCTACATGGTAACATTTAATTATCTATCAAACCCTATATTGTATATCGCTAATTCTAGACCAATTGGCTAAAGCTACCGACTATCGGTAACTTTGTCAGACGACAGGTCGCGGGATCAAACCTTGGACCTGGCATGTTATATTTTAGCAAATCTATCAAACTATTGTCTGCCTCCCTCTGGATAGCTTAGGCAGCCATGGCTCTAGCTCCCTCTCTAACTCTCAGTAACTGCGGTAAGTGTAGGAACTGAGGAGAGGAGTTAGAGGCAAACTGGCTCTGCTTTGTTTTTGCATTTTATATCTTTTATAAAACCTATAAAATACTAAAAGAACCATTAATTTCTACACTCCCCTTATTTTCTAGTCAATCTTTAATTTAAGACTACACTTCTCTTTGCTGAAAATTAGGTTAGGAGAAGGCATAGGTTTGGTCATCATATATGCTACCATTTCACTATCTGGTTTATAATCTAAACTGATTATCTTGTTTTGTACTTTCTCCCTTACGAAGCTAAGTCTAATGTCCATGTGTTTGGCTTTAAAGTGATATTTAGGATTGGCGGAAATGGCAATGGCTGCCTGATTATCACAAAACATTTGTTGGACACCACTCTTAAGATGACCAAGCTCACCAAGCAAAGACTTGACCCACATTAATTCTTTTACAGCAAAGCAAGAAGCCATGTACTCATCCTCCATGGTGGACTGAGCAATGACTTTTTGTTGTTTGCTACTCCAACAACAAGCTCCATCACTCACGTATAATACACATCTAAAAGTACATCTCCTCATCGGAGCATCACCATAACTGGCATCACTCCAAGTAGTGATGTCAATATTCCCACCACCAAAATGCAACCATAGATCCCTAGTTCCTATCAAATATCTAAGGACTCTCTTAGCTGTCTCCCAATCTCTTTTAGTGGGTGCATTTAGACTTCTACTCAGCACTCCCACAGCTGCAGCTAAATCTGGCCGGGTACAATTCATAAAATAGATTAGGCTTTCCACTACTTGCCTGTAAGGAATAGTCTGTATTCTTCAAGAGATAATTCCTTGTCTAAGACTATGACTCCTTCTTCCTCACTCCCCTCACTTCCCTTCTTTAACTCCATTGAAGTTGTACAACTATTAGCCTTATCCATCTGAAACTTTTCCAACATGTTCCCTATTGCTTCCTTCTGAGTTAGTCTTATAATCTTTCTTTCTCGGTCTCTTTCTACTTAAATTCCCAAAAAATATCTTGCCTCCCCCAAATATTTCATCTCAAATCTCCCTTTAGGATCAATTTTCAGTTTATTAATTTTGTCCATTGATTAACTTAAGACAAGCAAATCATCAACATAAATTGCAATAAAAATAACACCTTCCTCATCTTCAAAAACATAGATTGAGTGATCTGAGCTGATCCGAATATATCCTAGACCGGTAAGAAACTCATCAACCTTTTTATTCCACTGTCAGGGCGCGTGTTTCCAACCATAAAGAGGTTTGATCAGACGGCATACCTTACTCTCCTTGCTCCACAAATCCTTCAGATTGTCGCATAAAGATCTCTTTTTCCAATTTTCCATGCAAAAAGAATGCCTTGATGTCCAACTGGTGCACCTCCATGTCTTCCGCTGCTGCCAGACTGAGAAGTATGCGGAAGGAGGGAAAACTAACGACCGAGGCAAAGGTTTCCTTGTAGTCGATTCCCTCCTTCTGTGTAAATCCTTTTGTCACTAATCGGGCCTTGTAGCGCTCAATTGTGTTGTCTGGGTTCAGTTTTAATTTGAACACCCACTTACAACCGATTTGTTTTCGGTTAGGTGGACAATCCACCAACTCCCAAGTATCGGATGCCATAATTGAAGCCATCTCCTCATTGATGGTTGTCTTCTATTTGTTCTTTTCTAGACAATTCATCGCCTCTCCATAAGTATGAGGTTCATCCAGATGAGATAGCTTTGTTACCTTGTTATTAACCTGTTTTTCTTGCAACCTTTTGGTACTTCTCCTTCCTCCCTCAAAATCTGTGGCCAGAAAAGATGGTTCCCGTGGGTTCTTTCGAACAATCTCGGCTTCTCCCCTGTCCCTTGATTTCAAATCAATTTCCACCACGTCTTCCGCTTCGGGTAGAGTTCTCACTGCAGTTTCCGCGGACGAGTCCTTCCCGGTCTAATTTCTACCCGTAAGAATGTCATCTTTTTTGAACCTGGATATTTAGGAAGCTCAAAGTCATCGGAATTTTCCGACTCACATGTGATTTTTACCGACTTTGTGTACTTGAAAGGATCCACAGACTTTCCTTCATTCATAACTACTAGATGCTTTACTAAGATTATATCTTCCCTTTTTCGATCATAAACTTTGTATCCTTTTACATCCTCATCATATTTTAATAAGTACCCCGGTTTTCCTTTAGGATCTAGCTTCCAATTAGACCGATCTGTATCTAGACTGAACACTTGAATGCCGAAAACCTTTAAATAAGATATATTTGGTTTCCGACCGGTCCATCTCTCATAAGGTGTTTGGCCTTTTACTATTAAAGTAAGAACTCAATTCTTGATATAATTTGCATAGTTCATTGCTTCAACCCAAAACGTCTTTCCTATCTTTTTATTTGAGAGCATACTCCAAGCACTATCACTCAGTGTTCTATTTAATCTTTCAGCTACACCATTCTGCTCAAGATTTTCAGGAACTGTCTTTTGGTGTTGCACTCCATCATCTCTCAAAAAATCCTCAAACTTATTAGAGGTATACTCTCCCACATTATCACTCCTCACTCTTTTTATAGATGTTTCATGGAGTTTCTCACTCCATGCTTTATATTCTTTAAAAATCTGTGGGGCCACTGACTTTTTTTTCAGGAAGTACACTATAGAATACCGAGACCAATCATCAGTAATTGTCATCATAAACCTCTTCCCCCCCGGTGAAGGCACTTTGGCCAGTCCCCATATATGAGTGTGTACTTAGTCTATAACCTTATCCCCTTTATAAGTGGCTTCATTTGGGAAGGGTAACAAGTGTGCTTTACCTTGAGAACAGCCACTACAGTCACTCAGGTTTTCACTTTCCCCAAACTGAATTCCTTCCACTATTCTCATATTTTCCATCTCTCTTAATTTATCTAGATTCACATGCCCAAGCCTCTTATGCTACAACATTATATCATGAACACCAACATAATAAAGTTTCTTTGTTTCATTACTTAAAATCAGCCTAAACATCCCTTAGCTACCTTTCTCAGCAATGAAATAGACCTCCTCGTCAAAACTAGCAGTAAAGACTCCTTTCCTAGTGCTAGTATCAAAACCCTTATCATCTAATATAAATGTAGAGATGAGGTTTTTGTTCAACTCCGAAATAAACAATACATCGGAGAATGTAACTATAGATGTCTTTCCTTCTACTAACACTTTCAGATCTACCGATCCTACAAGAGTAGTAGTGACAATCCTCCCATCCCCGTACTCTATCTCTACGGTGGGAATCTTTCTTATCTTAGTGAACAGGTGTTTATCCTTACACATGTGCATAGAGGCACCTGAATCTACAATCCAACCTGCTTCACCTTTCAATCCATTGAAAGCACATTTATGCCTTCGTGGAATTTCGACCTCGTTTTTCGCCTCTAACTCCTCATCTAATAAGAGCTCGTCGTCCTCGTCCTCGGATTCCGCCTCATGTACCTCTGTCCCAAGGGCTTTTTTCTTTCCTCTTGGGTGTCCACCAGTCTACCCCTCCTTTAACCAAAGCTCGGTTAACTTAGTGCACTCTGCCATATTGTGACCTGGTTTCTTACAAAAATGGCACAAACCCTTGGGAGCCCTTGGTCCGAACTCGTTGGTCTGATATTTTTGCTTCCCCCCTCTATAGTTTCCGACCAGTTTCCTTGAATCCATGTTCCTCCAATCGGTCCCAGCTGCTAAGGCTTGCCCACTCTTTCCTCCCCTTCGAATCTCAATCGTATTTTCCCGATCAAGAATCATCCCTACGACTGAATTGCATATCCACCTCGAGTTCGGCAAATGCTTAAGAGATGAGGGAGTTCAGCACTAGAAAACTGTACCACCTAATCCGCAACAGAATGGGGTAGCTGAGAGGCTAAACCGAACAATAAGAGTGGTGTATGCAGTATGTTGGCTGACAAGAAAATAGGAAAGAGATTTTGTGTAGAAGCCATGAACTGTGCCAACTACATTAAGAATAGAGTCCTTACCTCATCAGTCAAAGGTATGACACCTTATGAGAGATGGGCTGGAAGGAAACCTGATATCTCTCACCTTAAAGTATTTGGTAGCCAAGTTTACAGTCTAGATACGGATAAGAAAAATTGGAAACTTGAAGATAAGGGAATACCGAGATATTTTGTGGGATATGATGAGGATGTTAAGGGATATATACTTTATGACTTAGCAAAGAAAGATATCATTCTGGTCAAACACCTAGTTGTCATGGATGAAAGAAAGTCAATTGACCCCTTCAAATATACTAAAAAGATACCAATCAGGTTTGAGTCCGAAAGTGAGGAGAACTCTGTTTTTCTCGAAAAAGACGTGAGTGAGTCCATGATTGCAGATTCATGAGAGATCCAAGATACAAGAGAGCTACTGGATACCTCAAATATTCCCATGAACTGGGGGAGACAGAAGAGGAGGAACCGGAACCACCTTCCATGGATAGGGGAAGGAATGAGACAATAAGGAGAAAGCCAAGACTTCCCTTTATTCCAGCTTCAGAGTTTGTAGGGGGGAGAAGGAGCAGCAAAAGGATACAAGAAAAATAGGTTGCTTATAAGGTAACTAAGTTATCGCATCTTGATGAGCCTCAGTCATACTTGGAGGCAGTGAACAGCCTAGAAAAGGACAGATGGATCAGAGCCATAAATGATGAGATGGCTTCCATAAAGGAAGAAAATACTTGAGAACTAGCGGATTGTCATCAAGGCAGAAAACCTATTGGCTATAAACGGGTATTTAAACTAAAATTGAACCAAGAGGATACCATTGAAAGATATAAGGCTCGCTTGGTAGCAAAGGGGTTCACCCAAAAGGAGGGAATTGACTATGAGGAGACATTTGCCCCAATTGTTCGTTTCCCATTGGTAAGGATTCTCCTCAGTCTAGCAGCAGCGGAAGACATAGAAATCCATAAGATAGATATTAAGACCGCCTTCCTCAATGGTGAGTAAGAGGAAGAAATCTTCATGCGGAAACCAGAAGAGTTTGTGGAGGCTGGGGAATAGAGTAAGGTCTGTAGGCTAATAAAGTCCATATATGGAGTTAAGCAGGCTCCCCGACAGTGGAATACGAAACTAGATGAGTTTCTCACTGGTTTGGGATATATCCGGACCAGTTTTGGCCATTCTATCTATATGTTTGAAGATAACAATGGTGTGATTTTTATTGCAATTTATGTGGATGATCTGCTCGTGTTAAATAATTCTCTGGAAAAGATCAATAAGTTAAAGAAAGATCTTAGAAGCATATTTGACATGAAGGATTTAGAGGAGGCAAGATATATTTGGGAATTCACATGGAAAGAGATAGGGGGAAAAGGATCATTAGACTCACTCAGAAAGAAGCATTAGAATATATGCTTGAGAAATTCCAGATGGAGAAAGCAAACAGTTGTACCACTCCCATAGACTTGAAGAAGGTAAGTGATGGGAGTGTAGAAGGAGTGATAATCTTAGATGATCAGATGAGTCCAGAGGAGAGAGAGTTTTTGAAGTCTATTCCTTATAGACATGTCATAGGAAGTTTGATCAACTTTATGAACTGTACAAGGTTGGACATAGCAGCAGCAGTAGGAGTCCTCAGTAGGAGTCTTAACGACCCTAGGAAGAGAGATCGAGAGGCTGCCAAGAGAGTCATGAGATATCTGGTAAGAACCAAAGAGTTAAGGTTGCATTTGGGAGGGGAGCACACTGATATCACTACTTTTAGTGATGTCAGTTATAGGGATGCGCCTATGAGAAGATGCACTTCTAGATATCTGTTGTATGTGGGGGAAGGTGCTTGTTTTAGGAGCAGTAAGCAAATAAAGGTGGTTGCTCAGTCTACTATTGAAGCTCAGTATATGGCCTCTTGTTATGCTGTGAAAGAGTTTGTGGGTCAAGTCCTTGTTGCAAGACTTAAGGTATATGAAGGAGGGAGTGCATGAAGTTTTTGTCATAATCAGGCTGCCATTGCTATTTCAGTCAATCCAAAACATCATTTCAAAGCTAAGCATATGAACATAAGATTGAACTTCGTGAGGGAAAAAGTTGAAAATAAAATTATAAATCTTGTGTATAAATCCGATGAAGAAATGGTGGCTGACATGATGACCAAACCTGTGCCCTCTTCCAAGTTAATATATTATAGGAAAAAATGTGGATTAAAAGAAAAACTCAAATTAGACTAGAAAACAAAGGGAGTGTTGAAATAACTTGTTTTTGTGTATTTCTAGGTCTAAATAGATTAGCAAAAAAGATAAGGAAAGTGCAGGCAACCTGCCTCCATCCCTTCTCTCTTACCCCCATACTTGTTGTAGTCACTGAAAGAGAGAGAGAGTGATAGAGCCATGGCAGACTCAGCCTAATAGACAAGACTATAGAGTGACTTGAGTCACTCTTAACAAAAGGTTGAGTCCGGCAGGACTCGAACCTCCGACCGGCAGAGCGCGCTGTAGCCGTTAGCTCTAACTAGTCTATCGTAGAAGTCCATTAGGATACATAATGTTTGATATGTATTTAGAGTTGTGAACGGTCTTAAAACCGATTAACTAAATTATGACGAAGGAACATACAAATAGTTAAAGTTTAGTGCGGACGACATTTAGCACGAAACAATTGAATTAGACATTTGTTTCGACAGCTATAATTAAATGTTATATTTAATCCTACGGCATATATCGTTGCCGAGATCCCGGAGTGGTCACTTTGGCGTTTTATGACGTGGCATGACCTGGCGCCACGTGGAGAGATCGTATTTGGTCACGGGAATGCCGAGGAACCTATGGACGAGTAAAAAGAGGGCACCCGTCCACATAATAGCCTTGTCGTACATAGTCCATACAAAAAGTACACTGGCACTAGTACTTTTTGGTACGGTATAGTAATCTGATTGGTCTGTACTTCAGTAGATAGGAGTTATTAGAGGGAATCAGGACTTAGTAAATTTTTGGTAGGTAGTCACCTCTCCCTTTGAGAGTTTGTACAAATTGGCATTTTTGTTGCCTCATAATTTATTGCCTAGTTGGGCGTTTTCAGAGATTCTTTTTCCTACGGACTCAAGGGAGTCCAGGGTGCACAAAGGTGTAGTCACATTATCAACTTGTTTGCTTGGGCAGCAGTGGTTGCCATTGAAAGTGGGTTAGTTAAGAGCTATCTAGAGGCTTCTACAATTCTGTAGTCCAATGGAACATACAGAATTGCAATGTCTTGTAAGTAGTGTTGGGTATCGGGTAAATTCATATTGTGATAATTTTAACATTCGATATATCAAATATCGATCGAGGAGACTCCTCGATATATTGTACTGCGACCAACATAAATTATCCCGATATTTATTGCGATATATAGTATTTTTAAAATTTAATATTTTATATAATATGTTATTTTAGCGAAAAAGACAAATTGATTAGCGTTTCGTGACTTAAAGGTAGACGTCGAAAAACGTAACCGACAAAAAAGTATTTAATCCTGTAATTCATGTCATAGATGTCTCGTGCGCTTAATACACACGGTATAAACTAACAAATACAACGTACGGTACGCATTTAACAATGTTGAAAAGTCAATTAAATGCGTATCTTACTTTGTAACCATACATTTTTTGTACACTTATTTTAAGTGCACATGTCCTTACCTTTTACGGTTATTTAAGGGGTTATGGTACATTTTCATACATTCCGTGTATTTTAGTATAACTCCCCTCACACTTGTCATAAATGTACATACGGTGTTCGTATTTATTGTACTTTTTACGGTTACTTATTTTTGGGTTTATGGGGTTTTTCCGGGCATTCCCGTACAGCGAAATCTACACGAAGTTTACTAAAAGTATGAAATCGACTAATACTACGTAATTTTTCCTAAAAACGTTGAAATCCGTACAAATTGGACATTAACCATTCATATAAGTACTTATTTAGTACGTAAAGAACTCTACGTACGAAAAGTTCACACTAAGGGTGAAGTTCCATTATGACATTCTGTAATTGTACGGCTAACGTTACAGAATGCTACAATTTGAACGAAGTTCCATTGCGCAAGGTCTGTAATCCACGTGTTAGCAAAAGAGTGGGGTCGCGTAACTATAGATTTGATATTGAAAATCGTGAAGTATCTTTCACACTGACCAGCTTTAACTTGTAATCTTCATTTGCGTACGATGTACGCGCGGACCATGTCATCGAACAACACAATTCGTGTACTCTTTGTAGACGCCTTTTGCAGACGTCCAGACGCGTTGTCAGAGAGCATCACTTTTTTTTAGGGTTCATATTTTTTCGTGTGACGGATGAGCTTTGCCAAAAATAGTGTTGCGAATGGGCGCTAAGAAAAACAGCATGACGAACGTGCGTTACGAGATTTCGTTTGTATTTTTTGCTGGATTTTTGAATTGCGTATATCGTGTGCGAGATTTTTGATTTCCGTTGGTTACCATTTTGACACGTATGCTCATTATCCAACGTGTCGCAACTCAATTTTTCTTGTAATTGGTGATGTATCTCGCGAGGTACATCACCAATTACAGAAACTTTCGAAGCGAGTGCTTCGCAAAAAAACATCCAACGGTCCCTGTTAACTCCCAAACTTTTGGAGAATATTGGCAAGATTCTTTGTAATGTTGTTTTCCGGATGAAAACAAAATAAGAGGTACGGCGTAGTTCGAATAGGTCCGATTTTTTGTAAACTTCCTCACTTTTTGTGTAATGGAACTTCACCCTAATTTAGTCAATGTATGATATGAAAATAAATAAATAAAAATATTATTTTTATTTATTTATTTTCATATCATACTTTGACTAAATTAGGGTGAAGTTCCATTACAATATTTTTATTTATTTATTTTCATATCATACTTTGACTAAATTAGGGTGAAGTTCCATTACACGAAAAGTGAGGAAGTTTACAAAAAATCAGAATTATTCGTACTACGCTTTATTTTTTGAAGTGTACAAAATGTGAATTCCTATTATTATTTTTAGGTTTTATTTCTTAAATTGTACAAAACGTAAATTTTTATTATTATTTTTATTATCTATTTTTTGAAGTGTACAAAATGTGAAAGTTTATTATTTTTTTTTATCAATTTGGAGTAGCAGTAGCTACAACTAGAAGCTGCAGTGGCACTAGTATTGGCAGCATTAGTTTAAAAATAAAATACAAAACCCTCGATATATTGGCGATACGATATATCTTCGATATATTGGCGATACATAACGATTTTTTGATTTTCGATATATCGATTATCGGGTTCGTGAAATTCGATATATATCGAATATCGGCATATGGTCCTCGATACCCAACACTACACCGCCAATCGCTATTAGAGTCAAGGATTAAATAGCGTCAAAAAACAATCAGCGTTATTGATTCTAATTTAGTACCTGAGACGTGGCAGATTATGGTCCACGTACTTTAATAGCGTTATTAATTCTATTTCAGGTTTTGCGGTCAAAATTTAGGGGCGCCGAATTAGCGTTATATACTCTAATAGCGATTGGCGGTGTAGCGGACTATCTTCCGGACAAACAATTGATTGGTTGTAAATGGGTGTTTAAACTGAAACTGAACCCAGATAATACCATTCAAAAATATAAGGCTCAGTTGGTAGCAAAGGGATTCACCCAAAAGGAGGGGATTGACTATGAAGAGACTTTTGCTCCATGTGTTCGGTTCCCATCAATAAGGATTCTCCTCAATGTAGCCGCAGCGGAAGACATGGAAACACGCCAGATAGATATTAAGAACACCTTCCTCAACAGTGAATTTTTCATGCGACAACCAGAGGGGTTTGTGGAGGAACGAGAAGAGAGCAAAGTCTGCTGGCTGATATAGTCCTTGTATGAACTAAAGCAGGCTCCCCGACAATGGAATAAAAAACTAGATAAGTTTCTCACTAGTCAGGGATATATCCGGATCACCTCTGACCATTCTATCTATATGTTTGAACATGAAAATGGTCTGATTTTTATTGCAATTTATGTGGATGATCTGTTGGTGTTAAGTAAGTCTTTAAAAAAAATCAATAAGCTAAAGAAAGATCTTTAAAGCACATTTAACATGAAGGATTTAGTGTAGGCAAGGTATATTTTGGAAATCCAAACGGAGAGAGATAAGGGGAAAAGAATCATTAGACTTACTAAGAAAGAAAAAACAGGTAATATGCTTAAGAAATTCCAGATGGAAAAGGCAAATAATTGTACCACACTCATGGACTTGAAGAAAGTAAGTGATGGAAGTGTAGAAGAAGTGATAATTTTAGATGATCAAATTAGTCCAGAAGAGAGAGAGTTTATGAAGTCTATTCCTTATAGACAGGTCTTAGCAAGTTTTATCTACTTTATGAACTGTATCAAGTCGAACTTAGCGGCAGGGGTTGGAGTCATGAGATATCTCGTGGAAACAAGGGAGTTATGGTTGCATTTAGGAGGGGAACACACTGACATCACTAGTTGGAGTGATGCCAGTTATAGGGATGCACCTATGAGAAGATGCACTTTTGGGTATGTTTTGTATGTGGGGGAAGGTGTTTGCTGTTGGAACAATTAGCAACAAAAGGTGGTCGCTCAGTCTACTATGGAGGCTAAGTACATGACCTCTTGTTCTGCTGTGAAAGCGTTGATATGGGTCAAATCCTTGTTACAAGAACTAGGGTATATGAATAAGGGAGTGCATGAAGTTTTTTGTGATAATTATGTTGCCATTGCAATTGCAACCAATCCAAAGCATCATTTCAAAGCTAAGCATATGGGACATCGGATTGAGTTTTGTGAGAAATAAGGTAGAAAATTATTGAAAATCTTGTGTATGGGTTTGATTAAGAAATGGTGGTCGATATGATGACCATAATTTGTGCTATCTTCCATGTTAAAGTATTATAGGAAAGTGTAGACTAAAAGAGAAATTAAACTAGACTAGAAAAAAGGAGTGTTAAAAACTAGATTTATAGATTATTTTCTAGGTCTACATGATTAGTAAAAGAAAAGAAAAGCGCAGATACCGCCTTTCTCTCTCTAGCCCCATAATTTGTCAGAATAATCAAGGATGAGAGAGTGTTAGCCACGGTGCTCACCTGAATAGGCACGACTAAAGAGTGACATAAGTAACTCTCAACAAAAGATTGAGTCCGGTAGGACTCAAACCTCCGACCAACAGAGCCAAGCGTAGCTGTCAGCTCTAATCGGTCTGTTGTATGAGTTCTTTAAAGTACATAGGGTGTGATATTTATTTAAATTGTGTTTTGATCTCTAATCTGATTAACGAAAATATGAATGAAGAGATATAGAACTAGTTAATATATAGTGCGAACATGATCCAGCATGAAACAAATGAATCAGACATTTGTTTCAACGGCTAACATTAAAAGATGTATTTTATCCAACGGCACATACCGTTGCCGAGAACTCGGAATGTCACTTTGGCAGTTTTTAGACGCGGCATGACCTGGCGCCATGAGGAGATATAACATTTGGAAGTGCAAATCACGGGGATATAAAGACGATTCAAAAAGAGACACGTGTCCACTCAATGGCCTTGTCGTACACAGATTATACAGAAAAGACATCGGCCGTAGTACCTTTCTTTATTATACAGTCATAAAACAGGATCGTACTGCATTAGATAGGGGATGCAGGGGATTTGGACTTAACATTTTTTTAGTAAACAAGAGCCTCTGTCTTTGAGAGTTTGTATAAATTAGCATTTTTGCGGCTTCATAACCTATCGCCTGGTTAGGCGTTTTCACTGATATTTTTTGATGCGAACTCACGAGAGTTCAGACTGCACAACGGTGCACCTAGGTTAACAATTTTTTTGCTTGATCAGTATCAGTAGTTGAAAGAGGGCTAGTTAAAATTACCTAGAGACTTTGAATTCTATAGTTCTAATGGAGGACACATAATTGCAAGTCGCCCATTTCAAGGACTCCATGGAGGTATTAAATTGCGTGTTATAGGCACATCCTCTGGTGCCCATGTTTAATAAGGAACAGTGCTTTATATAGTGGGAAAATATGATGACAGAGCTCTATGTGAAAAAAGGTTTGGGGAATAGAGAGTGGACGGGTGAGGTGTCCATCTACTTTTGGCATCCCTCCAGGGTTTGGAGGGAAGAGTTTCATCAAAGAAGGAGATCCATCTCCAACGGAGGAGACAAAGGAAGGGGAGGTGGTAGACAAAGGAAAGGAGAAGGAGACGATCACACCGATTGCAACCGGTTTAGCATTAATGTCACCTATTTCGAGGAATGAGGAGAATGATACTGATGCCTGGGACTACAACAATATGGCGGCAAAGCACTTCATCCTCCCCAATCTAACTTAAGGGCTTGCATCTCCACCTTTATAGGTAGAGAGATGTACTAAAGTTGTACGATTCAGCAACAGCAGTTGGTTGATCAAAAAATTAATGCATATATCTACAATGGGGGAAGATGTTGGAGTTTTGCAATGAGCTTGCTACACTTTTCATGGAGCTAGAGAGTGCTAGAAAAGTAGAAAGTGAAAAAGAAAATGTTTACTGCTTACTCATTAAGTTACCAGATGTGTTCGAGAACATAGTCAACCATGTGCAGAACTTGTCGAACTCAAGGTGGATATGGAATTCAGTGGTAGGGATGATTCTTGTTTGGGAGAATACGATTGAGATCCGAAAGGGAGGAAAGAGTGGGCAAGCCTTGGAAACGGGGACCGATTGGAGGAATACAGATTCTAGGAAATCGATCAGAAATTATGGAGGGGGGGGGGGCAAAAAATTAGACGGATGAGTTCGAACTGAGGGCTCCCAAGGGTTTGTGTCATTTTTGTAAGAGACCAAGACACTATATGGTGGAGTGCACTAAGCTAACCAAACTTCGGTTAAACAAGGGGCACATCCGTGGACCTCCAAGAGGAAAGAAAAAGGCTTTTGCGACTTAGGTACACAAGGAGGAATCCGAGGACGAGGACGATGAGGTCTTGTTGGATGAGGAGTTGGAGGCGAAGAACGAGGTCAAAATTCCCCAAAAGCATAAATGTGCTTTCGGTAGTTTGAAAGGTGAGGGAGGTTGGATTGTGGATGCGGGTGCCTCCATGCACATGTGTAAGGACAAACACCTATTCACTAAGATGAGAAATATTCCCACCATAGAGATAGAGTATGGGGATAGGAGGGTAGTCAGTACTACTATGGTAAGATCGGTAGATCTGAAAGTCTTAGTGGAGGGAAAGACATCCATAGTGACATTCTTTGATGTATTGTTTATTCTATAACTAAAAAATAACCTCATCCCAAAATTTGTGTTAGATAATTAGGGCTTTGAGACTAGCGCTACGAAGGGAACATTTAGTGCTAGCTTTGAAGAGGACGTTTATTTCACTGCTGAGAAAGGTAGCCAAGGGAGGTTTAGGTTGATTTTAAGTAATGAATAGAAAAAACTTTACTATGTTGGTGTTCATGATATTATGTTATGGCATAAGAGGCTTGGACATGTGCATTTAGATGAGTTAAAAGAAATGAAAAAGATAGGAATAGTGGAAGGAATTCAGTTTGGAGAATATAAAAACCTGAGTGACTGTAGTGGTTGTGCTCAAGGGAAAGCACACAGGTTACCCTTCCCAAAGGATGCCACTTATAAAGGAGATTAAGTGTTAGACTTGGTACACACTAATATTTGGAGACTTGCCAAAGTGCCCTCACCCGGTGGTAAGAGGTTTATGATAAAAATCACTGACGATTGGTCTCGATATCCTTGAGTGTATTTTGTGAAAAATAAATCAGAAGCCCCATAGGTTTTAAAAGAATATAAAGCGTGGAGTGAGAACCTCGATGACACCTCTATTAAGAGAGTACGGAGTGATAATTGGGGAGAGTATACCTCCAATCAGTTTGAGGATTTTTTGAGAAAAGATAGAGTGCAACACCAAAAGAGAGTTCCTAAAAATCCTGAGCAAAATGGTGTAGCCGAGAGGTTAAATAGACACTTAGTCATATTGCCAAGAGTATGTTATCACATAAGAAGATACAAAAGAGATTTTGGGCTAAAGCTATGAACTGTGCAAATTATCTCAAGAATACAGTTTTTACTTCACCAGTAAAAGGCCAAACACCGTATGAGAGATGGACAGGCCGAAAACGAGATGTTTCACACTTAAAGGTTTTTAGAAGTCAAGTGTTCAGTCTAGATACAGATTGGTCAAATTGGAAGTTAGATCCAAAAGGAAAACCAAGATATCTGTTAGGATATGATGAAGATGTAAAAGGATATAAAGTCTATGATCTCAAGAGAGAACATATAATCCTAGTGAAGCATCTAGTTGTCATGGATGAAGGGAAATCTATAAATCCCTTTAAGCATACAAAGACAGTCAAAATCAGATTTGAGTCAAAACATTCTGATGGCTTTGAGCTTCCTAACTATCCAAGTTTCTGAGAAGATGAGGATCTTACAAGTAAAGATCAGATCAAAGAGGACTCACCTGCAAAACCCCTAGTAACAACTCCAACCAAAGCGGAAGACGTGGTGGAACTAGAGCCTAAATCAAGGGATAGGGGAGAAGTCAAAATTGTTCGAAAGAATCCACGGGAGCCATCTATTCAGACAACAAAGTTTGAGGGAGGAAGGAGAAGCAGCAAAAGACTGCAAGAGAGACATGTTAACAACAAGGTAACCAAAGCGTCTCACCCCGATGAACCTCAAACTTATAATGAGGCAATAAACTATCCTGAAAGAAACCGGTGGAAGACGGCCATTAATGAGGAAATGGCTTCGATTATGGCGGCCGATACATAGGAGTTGGTGGACTGTCCTCTTGACAAAAGGCCAATCAGGTTTAAATGGGTATTTAAATTGAAACTCACCCCGGATAACACCATTGATCGCTACAAGGCTTGGTTAGTGGCAAAAGGATTTACCCAGAAAGAGGGAAATGACTACGAGGAGACTTTTGCTCCGATCGTCAAGTTTCCCTCTGTTCGGATACTTCTCACTATGGTAGCAGAAAAAGACATGGAAATACATCAGATGGACATCAACACGTCCTTCCTACATCCAGAGTTGGAAGAGGATATTTTTATGCAACACCCTAAAGGATTTGTGTAGAAAGGGAAGGAGAGCAAGGTATGTCGATTGATCAAATCATTTCATGGGCTGAAACACGCGCCTTAGCAATGGAAGAAGAAAATCGATGAGTTTTTTACAAGTTTGGGATATATTTGACTCAGCTCTGATGACTAAATATATTTGTTTGAAGATGAGGAATGAATTATTTTTATTGCAATTTATATTGATGATTTGCTTGTGTAAGTAAGTCTATGGATAAAATAAAAAAATTGAAAAATGATCTAAAAGGAAGATTTAAGAATAAAGGATATGGGAGAAGCAAGGTATATTTTGGGAACTCAGGCAAAGAGAGACAAAAATAGAAAGATAAAAAGATTAACTCAAAAGAAGGCCATTGGAAACATGTTATAAAGATTCCAAATGGACAAGGCTATTAGTTGTACCACTCATGTAGAACCAAAGAAGGGAAATGAGATGAGTGTGGAAGAGGGAGTTATGATCTTTGATGCAGATTTGGGCCCTGAAGAGAAAAGATTTTGCAGACAATTCCTTATAGACAAGTAGTGGGAAGCCTAATATATTTTATAAACTGTACCAGGACGGACATAGCTATAGCTGTAGGAGTACTAACTAGGAGTCTCAATGCTCTAACTAAGAAGGATTACGAGTTAGCTAAGAGGGTCGTCAGATATCTCATAACGACTAGAGATCTATGGTTGCATGTTGGTGAGAAAAATACTCAAATCACCACTTGGAGTTATGCCAGCTATGGGGATGCTCCTATGACAAGATGCACGTCTAGATATGTATTGTATGTGAGCGATAGGGCTTGTTGCAGGAGCAGCAAGAAGCAAAAGGTTTGCTTAATCCACTATGGAGGTTGAGTACATGGCCTCTTGCTCTGTTGTAAAATATATTAATGTGGGTCAAGTCCTTGCTTGGTGAGTTTGGTCATCTTTAGAGTGGTGTCCAAAAAGTGTTTTGTTATAATCAGGCAACCATTGCCATTCTGCCAATCCTAAACACCATTTTAAAGCAAAACATATGGACATTAGACTTAGCTTCGTTAGAGAAAAGGTAGAAGACTGAATAATCAGTTTAGAATATAGACAAGATAGTGAAATGGTAGCAAATATGATGACGAAACCTGTGCCTTCCCCTAAGCTTTTTTTTTGCCGGGAGAAGTGTGGTTTACAATTGAAAAGTGACAAGAAAATAAAGAGAGTGTACAAATTAAAGGTTATTTTAGTGTTTTTATGGCGGCCAATACATGGGAGTTAGTGGACTGTCCTCTTGACAAAAAGCCAATCAGGTTTATATGGGTATTTAAATTGAAACTCCACCCGGATAACACCATTGATCGCTACAAGGCTTGGTTAATGGCGAAAGTATTTACCCAGAAAGAGGGAAATGACTACGAGGAGACTTTTGTCCGGTCGTCATATTTCCTTATGTTCGGATACTTCTCACTATGGCAGCAGAAAAAGACATGGATTACATCAGATGGACATCAAGACGGCCTTCCTACATCAAGAGTTGGAAGAGAATATTTTTATGCGATAGCCTAAAGGATTTGTGTAGAAAGGGAAGGAGAGCAAGGTATGTCGATTGATCAAATCATTTTATGGGCTGAAACACGCGCTCCAGCAATGGAACAAGAAGCTCGATGAGTTTCTTACAAGTTTGGGATATACTCGAATCAGCTCAGATCACTAAATATATTTGTTTGAAGATAAGGAAGGAATTAATTTTATTGCAATTCATGTTGATGATTTGCTTGTTTAAGTAAATCTATGGAAAAAATTAAAAAAATTGAAAAATGATCTAAAAGGAGTATTTGAGAATGAATGATATGGGAGAAGCAAGGTATATTTTGGGAATTGAGGTAGAGAGAGACAAAAATAGAAAGATAATAAGATTAACTCAAAAAGAGGCAATTGGAAACATGTTATAAAGATTCCAAATGGACAAGGCTAATAGTTGTACCACTCATATGGAACTAAAGAAAGGAAGTGAGAGGAGTGTGGAAGAGGGAGTTATGATCTTTGATGATGAGTTATGCCCTGAAGAGAAAAGATTTATGCATACAATTCCTTATAGACAAGTAGTGGAAAGCCTAATATATTTTATGAATTGTACCAGGACGGACAAAGCTAGAGATGTATGAGTACTAAGTAGGAGTCTCAATGCTCCAACTAAGATGGATTAGGAGTTAGCTGAGTTAGCTAAGAGGGTCGTCAGATATCTCATAAGGACTAGAGATCTATGGTTGCATTTGGGTGAGAAAAATACTCAAATCACCACTTGGAGTGATGCCAGCTATGGGGATGCTCCTATGAGGAGATGCACGTCTAGATATGTATTGTATGTGAGTGATGGGGCTTGTTGCTGGAGCAGCAAGCAGCAAAAGGTCATTGCTTAATCCACTATGGAGGCTGAGTACATGGCCTCTTGTTCTGTTGTAAAATAATTAATGTGGGTCAAGTCCTTGTTTGGTGAGCTTGGTCATCTTAAGAGTGGCGTCCAAAAAGTGTTTTGTTATAATCAGGCAACCATTGCCATTTTGCCAATTCTAAACACCATTTTAAAGCAAAACATATGGACATTAGACTTAGCTTCGTTAGGGAAAAGGTAGAAGACAAAATAATCAGTTTAGAATATAGACAAGATAGTGAAATGGTAGCAGATATTATGCCCAACCTGTGCCTTCCCCTTAACTAATTTTCTGCAGGGAGAAGTGTGGTCTAATTGAAAAGAGATTAGAAATTAAGGGGCGTGTAGACATTAAAGGTTTTTTTAGTATTTTATACGTTTTAATTTGTAAAAGATAACATGCATAAAAGAAGCAGATGCACTCTGCCTCTAACTCCTCTATTCAACTCCCACATTTGTCGCAGTCACTGAAAGTGGGAGATGGAGCTAGAGCCATGGCTGCCTATGCTATCCACAAGATGACAGGCAATAGTTTGGTAGGGTTACTAAAAAGGAACTTGAAGGACCCAAGATCTTATCTTGGTACCTGCCGTTCGTCAAAGTTGCCGGTAGCCAGTAGCTTTATCGTATTAGTCTAAGATCACTGCTAAATGCTACAAGGTTTGAAAAATATATATATGTTAACACTTAGACTAATTCATTTAACGAAATATTAAGACATGGATACAGTTTGTATTGTACAAGTTACGAAATATCTTGAAACGTATATTGTGCACATGTTTCAAATGTGAAACAAATATCGCGAAATTATTTATGACGGTTAAGATTGAAAACCGGTTGAAATCGGACGATTGAGGTAGGTGCCGACATCGCGGAATACGCACTTTGGCAGGATATCACTGGACGATGATATCTCGAAGAATATGAAAACAAATCCGAATGTGATACATGTCCGCGAATTGGCCATTTCGTTCAATGGCCGTACAAAAAGTATACTGGCACGTGTACCTTTCTGTACGACACACTATTGCAATTGGTGTCGTATGTCTGTAGATAGAGATTTAGAGGGAGATAGGACTTAGAAAAATTCAGTATGTAGCAGCCTCTCTCCGAGAGAGTTTCTGTACAAAAGGTAAACTTTGACCCACCATAACTTACTACTCAGTGGAGCAAATTCAGAGATTCTTTTTGCTATCGACTCAAGGGAGTCTTGCCTTTCCAAAGGTGAAGGTGGTTAGTGTTTTTGTCTGCCAGGGTGGCAGTTATTCTTGCAGAAACATAAAGGGGTAACGATTATTCTAGAGGCTTTGTGTGAGCTGCCCATTCTATTTCCTATGGAGGCCTCATAATTGCACGCGATTCGCGTGTACATTTTGTTGAACATAAACTAATTTCATACGATATGTTTCGTTTTGTACGTAGGTATGCGATTTTAGAGTATGGACGCGATGTATCATTTGGGCGTTGCTACGCGATTTTTGAGAGTACCATCGACACTTCGATATACCTTCATTGGTTTAAGTCGCGAACCCATATAGTATCGCGCATACATGTAGTTAGGGAGGGTTTCTACCTTTGGACGGTGGATTTTGTTAAACATACGGCGGACGATGGTGGTCGCCTATTGGCCAACATCTTAAGTAGTTTCACTTATGTAAAGTAGGCTAGACTTACGCTAGTTTCGCGCTAGGCGTAGCTTAGTCCCTACTTAGGCTAATTCTCAAACTTGGAGAATTTATCTTTTGGACAAGAATTTTCTCTTGGCGGCGGAGCTTTCTCTTGCTCTCTCTCACCAATTTCTCAAGCTTTCTCTTTCTTATTGCTAGCTATCCATAGAGGCTAGATAGGTTAAGAATTTTTGCCCTTGTATTTGTGCTCACTTTTTTAATCCACACGGCCTAAGGCCACGTCTATAAGGTTTCCCTCCAAGCTTTGTCATTTAGTGGAAGTGTTGGAGTGGAGACCGTGGAGGAGCACATCTAGACTTTGTTGTGCCTTCTTTGGGTAGCTAAACAGTTTGCTTGTGTTTTTGCAGTTTGATTGTGTTATGGTTGGCTTGGAAGGAGTGTACTTTTTGGCCTAAAATGGATTCTCCAATGTTTTGGTTAGGAATATTTCTTCCTTTGCTGCCGTGCTGAGATAACTCTTGTGGGGAATGTGACAAAGACCAGTGAGCCTAGTGGCTACCTCTAGGCTTAACATAAATTATAGGGGTCATTTCACTCTTCGGGAATATTCCTCTTTTTTTCTCTTTTGGTCATTTTCACCTTTATTCTTTTTCATGATGTATATACATTCTTTCCCTTCTCATTCATTTTTCGTTTGTATATATGTCTGTGAGCATGACTTTGCTGGTTAGGATGCATATATCACCTTGGTTGCTTCTCATGCACGACAAAGTGTTAGTAGAAGGAAAGACATCCGTTGTTACATTCTCCTAGGTGTTGTTTATTTCCGAGTTAAACAAAAACCTCATCTCTACATTTGTGTTAGATGATAAGGGTTTTGAAACTAGCACTAGGAAAGGAGTTTTTATTGCTAGTAATAAAGAGGTATTTCACTGCTGAAAAAGGTAGCCAAGGGATGTTTAGGCTGATTTTAAGCAATGAAAAGGAAAAACTTTGTTATTCTGATGTTCACGATATAACGTTGTGGCATAAGAGGATTGGGCAAGTGCATCTAGATAAGTTAAAAGAAATGAAAAAGTTGGGAGTACTGAAGGAATTCAGTTTAGAGAAAACGAAAACCTAAAGAACTATAGTGGATGTGCCTAAAGTAAAGCACACAGTTTACCCTTTTCGAAAACTACCACCTATGAAGGGGAAAAAGTTCTAGATTTGGTACATACAAAAATTTAGGGACCGGCCAAAGTGTAGTCACTTGGAGGAAAGAGGTTTATCATGACTATCACAGATGATTGGTCTTGGTATTCGAAGGTGTATTTCTTGAAAAATAAATCAGAGGCTCCGCAATGTTTTAATGAATATAATGCATGGAATGAGAAACTCGATGAGACCCCAATCAAGAGAGGAAAGAGTGACAATGGTGGAGAGTATACCTCCAATCAGTTTGAGTATTTTTTGAGGAAAGATGGATTACAACACCAAAAGATAATCTGTGAAAACCCTGAACAGAATGGTGTAGCCAAGAGGTTAAATAGGACACTAAGTGATAGTGTCAAAAGTATGCTGTCAGATAAGAAGATAGAGAAAAGGTTTTGGGCCGAAGCAATGAACTGTGCGAGCTATATTAAGAATAAAGTTCTCACTCCGGGGGTCAAGGAACAAACACCTTATGAGAGGTGGACCGGCCGAAAACGAGATACATCACACTTAAAGGTTTTCGGTAGTCAACTGTTCAGTTTAAATACAGATCGGTCAAATTCGAAATTAGATCCTAAAGGAAAACCAGGATACCTGCTAGGATAGGATAATGATGTAAAGGGATATAAAGTTTACAATCTAAAAAGAGAAGATGTAATTTTAGTAAAGCATCTAGTGGTCATGGATGAAGGGAAATCACTAGATCCCTTCAAGCATACAAAGTCGGTTAAAATCAAAATTGAGTCAAAAAATAATGATGACTATGAGCTCCCTAACTACCATAGTTTTCAAGAAAATGATAGAAATGGGGTATAAATTAGACCAAGAAGGACTCAGCCATGGAATACCCAATTCCAACCTCAACTGAAGCAGAAGACGTGGTGGAAATAGACCCGGAATCAATGGATAGTGGAGAAGTCGAGATTATTCAAAAGAATCCACGGCAATCATTTATTCCGGCAGCAAATTTTGAGGGAGGAAGGAGAAGCAAGAAAAGCTGCAAGAAAAGAAAATTAATAACAAGGTAACAAAGCTATCCCATTCGGATAAACCGCCGACTTATGAAGAGGCAATGAGCTGTCCGGAGAGAAACCGATGGAAGACAACCATTAATGAGGAGATAACCTCAATTATGGCTGCCAATACGTGGGAGCTGGTGGACTGTCCACATGACCAAAAGCCAATTGGGTGTAAGTGGGTATTCAGATTAAAACAGAACCCGAATAATACAATCGAGCGTTAGAAGGCCCGGTTGATAGCCAAAGGATTTACCTAGAAATAGGGAATCGACTACAAGGAAACCTTTGCCCCGGTCTTCAGATTTCCCTCCGTTTGTATATTTCTCAATCTGGCAGCAGCGAAAGACATGGAGGTGCACCAGATGGACGTCAAAACATCCTTTTTGCATGGAGAGCTGGAAGAGGATATCTTCATGCCACAACCCGAAGGATTCGTAGAGCAAGGAGAGGACATTAAGGTATGCAGACTGATCAAATCTTTTTAGGGTTGGGTTTCCTTGGCAGTGGAATAAGAAGCTTGATGAGTTTCTTACCGGTGAGGGATATATTGGGATTAGTTCAGATCACTCAATCTATATGTTTGAAGATGAGGTAATTGTTATTTTTATGTTGATTATTGGCTTATTTTAAGTAAATCAATAGACAAAATTAATAAACTAAAAATAGATCTAAAAGGAAGATTTGAGATAAAGCATATGGGGGAGGCAAGGTATATTTTGGGAATTCAAGTAGAGAGAGACAAAGAGAGAAAGAAAATTAGATTATCTCAGAAGATGGCCATTGGGAATATGTTAGAAAAGTTTTAGATGGACAATGCCAAAAGTTGTACAACTCCAATGGAGTTAAAAAAAGGAAGTAAAGGGAGTATGGAAGGAGTAATTATCCTAGATGATGAATTGGGTCATGAAGAACAAAAGTTCATGCAGACTATTCCTTATTGACTTGCAGTGGGCAGCTAAATATTTTTTATGAACTGTACCCCGCCGCACTTTGCTTTAGCAATAGGAGTGTTAAGTAAGAGTCTGAATGCTCCCACTAAAAGAGATTAAAAGGCGGCTAAGAGAGTCCTTAGATATCTCATAGGAATAAGGGATCTATGGCTTTATTTGGGTGGGGAAAATACTGACCTCACCACTAGGAGTGATGCCAGTTATGGGGATGCTTCAATGAGGAGATTTTGGAGATGGGGCTTGGCTCTAGAGGAACAAATAGCAAAAGGTTATTGCTCAATCCACCATGGAGGTTGGGTATATGAACTCTTGCTCTGCTGTAAAAGAGTTACAAAATTCTTATATCTTTCCTCCTTTGTAAACATATGCTTGTTCATTCTGATGTGCTAGCTTTTATTGCAGAATCGTACCACTCTTGTAAATTTTGACAAGAGCCCTCCCACAACTCGGCTGTCTTGTCCAAATGAAGATTAGGTGTAGCAACTGCTTGAGTGAGACGTCCGAGGATTAAGTAAGTTGCCACAGTGTTGTTGAAATCCCAAATTTCAGTATCATTTGCCTTGATTTTTTGAACATCCACTACGAGTACCGATCCAATAGCTATGATGTGATTTTCTCCTTACCTTTTCCCTTGGTCTAACACGATGCTTTCTCTATCATCTTCTATCACCTGTGCCTCCGCAGATCCTCGTGTGAATCTAGATCCTCCAGACCTAAGTGGAACTCCCAATTTTGCAGTTGGCCGCCGCACACGACCACTCACAATGCCCCATAGCCGTTTTTAAAACAATGCAACCCTCAACATGGTTTCCCATTATATGAACCCCGTTCCATTGAAAATGGGCACCCTATAGTGTGGGCCCATAACTTGTATTTGTTTGACCTCTATTGGTCCACAGAATGTCCAGCTTATATGAAGCCTCTTGGATAATATTTGCCCTTTTGACTTTCCCACTAAATAAGTGCCACCCCGACACGGAAATAAATTGATCAACTACAATGTTGTGTAGCTTAGACTCCCTTGAGTGCGCAGCAAAAGGAATCGCTGAAATTGCTCCTCGAGCTTTAAGTTATGGCTGTCCAAAGATGGTATATAAATACGAAAAGTCTCTTAGAGAGAGGTGTCTCAAAAATGTCTAAGTCCTAAAATCCCTCTCTAAACCCCCTACTACTAGTGTAACTGACCAATCAAAAGACTTTAAGGTACAAAAAGGTATAGGTGTCGTTGTATTTCTGGTAAGGCCATGGTACGGCATGGTCGTCCTGCTGACACCTGTTTGTTAATGAGTCGTAGTTGCTCCTCCCTGAGTATGTGTTGTCCACTCATGGCCTCCCACGTGTCACCCGCCGCATTAGCTCCGCAAACTGTCAAATGTCTACTCTAGTATATCGGCTCCACTATGAGAAGTTCGATCTAAGAATTATATTTGATTTCATCTGTCGAAATCAAATGTCGTTTCGTAACTTTGTGCAGTCCGGGTTTCGTGCGGTCGGGTCCATTTGCATGTTCAATTTGTCCCGTAAGTTGTTTAATGAAACATATCGCATTGTCCAAATTTAAATAGATTTCATACCCCATATATGTAACGCTTCATCAAGACCTACCGGATAAGGCGGACATCTATGCCGTACGACGATCATCCAGAAGGTCACAAGATCAAATCCTAGACTTGACCATCTATCTGTTGCAGAGGACGATCTCTTCAATTCACTTAGCATGTCTCTCTGTCTGCCTCCGGCAGCCATGGCTCCCTGCCAGTCCTAAATGACTATGACAAGTATGAGGGTTGTAGTAAGACCATAGACTAAAGAGATAGAAGATAAAATACCTTTTTCAACACCATTCACTCTTTCTGCTACTCTATTTTGTTTTGTTCTGGATTACAGGGAACAATTTTCTCATGATGAATTCGTTCCTCTTTAATAAATTCCTCAAATTTCCTTGAGGTGTATTCTTTCCCATTATCACTTCTTATCTCTTTTATTAAGGTTTCATGTAGTTTTTAACACCATATTTTATATTTTTTGAAACATCTCAATACTTCTGACTTATGTCTGAAAAAATATACCTTAGTGTATCTAGACCAATCATTAGTGATTGTTAACATTCATCTTTTCCCCCCATGTGACTCATACCTAGCAGGTCTCCAAACATCTGTGTGAATTAGATCCAGTACTTTTTCACTTCTAAATGTGTTTACTTTTGGAAATGGAAGTGCATCAATCTTCCCTTGGGCACATCCACTACAATCATCTGAGGTCTCATCATCTTCAAAAGTAATAACATACACTATTCCATTTTTCTCCACATAGTTCAGCTACACATTCCAATACTGTAGCTACTAAGCTTGTGTCCATATATTCGACGTTCGAACATGTGAGAATAGGTTCTCTCGATTTCCACTGTATTTATTATTAAGAGTCAAATCTGAGGTCTCTTTCTCGTGTCAACGCCACGCATTTTCTCGTGTCGACAAAGTTTTCTGACATTATTTTTGTACAAAATTGAGAACACTTTTGGTAAAAAATGACATATTTTTATACACTCATCTATTCAAAAATTGCTCATAGTGTAATTAATGTTGACTTAACCATACCTTTATTAATATAGTTAAAAAAATCTTATTAGTAATCAAATTAAAGATTCAAGGTCAAGGTTTAGGAGCGCGGATATTATTTTAAGCCATTCACGGTGAACTTATTGTAACAAAAAGAGAAAGTTAGTATCATTACTTATGTTTTACATTAGGAGTTAAATATCACGGCGTGGATACAATGTTATTAACACTTTAAAGGATTTACGATGTAGTGTTATGACTATTATAACATAGTTGATATGGAAATTTTGTAATTAGTTTTAGCCACTTTATGTTATACTTATATAAATAAGCATTGGTGGAACAAGTTTGTTGTTGTAAAACGTGTTGAAGTGACGCCTTTTACGACGCTTAGTGCGTTTTGCATGCAGGTCTAAACTGAACAGTTGTTAGTTGTCGAAAATAGTGTTAACACTACATCAAGTTAATAAACCATAAAATACCTTAAAGCATCCTAAAATAATGTTATTTAATTTTTTTGTTTGGTACCAATTCCAAACCCCACAAATACATCACTTGGCGGACATTACTAAGGTTACATATTTACAGTTGAAATAGTGTTGATGTTAGCCCAACATACACGCTACAAAGTAGACGTACAAATTGGCGTCAACCGCCTAATTAATGTTGTTGTTAATAGTTTTCTTTTCTTACGAAACCTATGCAAAACATAGCAATAAAATTGTGTGAAAATAAATGTGCTTTTAGCTTGAGTAAAATTAGAGTACATCGTGAATCATAAAAAGAGCGTAAAGAAATAATTAGTGTAAAAAACAATTAGTGTTATTAACACTAATTTGGTTTTTCTTTTTCCAAAAAAAAAAAATTGCTCTAATTTACCAATAACTATACTTTCCGTAATAACTATCCGCTATTGAATATCCTTACACTAAATTCAATACACGTACAAAATTTGACAAAACGTACATTTTTCGCGTCACTATGACGTTTAAACTAGGCGGTTTGTGAAAACGAAGTTACATGATAACACCCTATATTAAATATTTTTTTGTACGTTTTTACTTAATAAAGTACAGTTTTGCACGGTCAGAAACCGACCGTACGCCTCAATATTTAAAAAGACACTATATTAGAGTTTTTAACGCGAAATTTAGAAGTACCTTAAATAATGTAAAGAAAAATTTAGAGTTATTTCCTCTATTTAAAGTTTTAGGGTCAAAATTCAGGGTGACGAAATTAGCATTATTAACGTTAATTACGAGTCATTGTGTACAGTAAAGCAAGGGTCACAAAAGTCAAAATTTTAGATAACCGAAACCGACCGATTTTTTTTTTCAAAATCTGAGTACTTGACGCCCGATCGGGTAATGTCACGCTCTTAAATCGTTACCAGTTACCCAAAACGCGTTTACGAAAAGAAAAGTTAACCGAAACTGGATTTCTTGTGACTAGTTGTACTTGCCCGTACCCAAACTAGTACAAAATTAGTGGTATATCTCCTGTATACATCCAAGATAATAAGAGTACAAAGTACAATAATGTTGGATAGTATGGACTGGACAAAAATTTTGATTTTTTTCTTGCCCGACCGTTACCAATTTTTTTTTTTCTGTGAATCAACAGTTTGAATCCGCCCGGCCCCCCAAATTGTGCAACCAAATCCGTTCCAGATCCTACGCGGGCGGTTAGTTAACGGTCGATCACGGTTTCGGTTGACCGTTTGCAACCTCTGTTGTATACTACACCGCGAATCGTAATTAGAGTAAAGAAAAAATTAGAGTAAAAAAAAAGAATAAAATATTTAGAGTTATGAACTCTAATTTGTGTGAAAGAACAATTTCAAAAAGGAATTTACTCTAATTTATTTAAGTTTTCTAATTTGACGCGCTGAATATCTCTACTGTAAATTAGGATTTCGTACAAAATTTGACAAAACGTACAGTTTATCATCACTATGACGTTTGCTTTACGCCGTTTGTTAAAATGCACTTACATGATAACGGCATGTATTAAATCATTATTTGTACTCTTTTACTTAATAAATTACAATTTTGCACGTTAGACACTCAACGTACGCCACAGTATTTAAAAGGGCATTGTATTAGAGTTATTAAGGCTCATTCAAAAAGTACCTTAAATAGTATAATGAAAAATTTAGAATCATTTACTCTATTTAACGTGATATAGTCGAAATTTAGGGCGACCGAATTAGCGTTATTTACTCTAATTACGGTTCGTGGTGTACTGTACTTTTACAAGAGAACTGAAAACTGGCAATATATCTAATCATAAAAACGTACAACTTGGTTCCTATCTATGATTAGTTATTGTGTCGATATCACAGCGTAACATATCGCTGACATTTCTGGGCGATTTTGCGGCGATTGTTTATTGTAATTTAGGTAACGTGTACTCTGCACATGACGCGCAATGTTGATTGATTTGCAAATTTAGGCGTATCTTTGACAAACTATTTGTACTTTGACGTCTATCTCTGGTCGGTCGGCTACATCTTGGCGAATATGAAAATCAAAACATTTTATTTTAGGGAATTGCTAATTGCAGTGTCAAATTTTGCTGCGAGTAGGTAAAAATTGTACATTTTCATTGTCCCACACGCCGTAATCAGGGTATCTCAATAGGGTCATAGGGTTTGTTTCGTGTGTTTTTATATTAAAGAATAACAAGACAAAAATAAAATAATCCTAAACATATGGTCGCGCGGAGAAAACGGGAGGCGGGAACGATGTGGAGCCAAACACGGTGCTCACGCGTGCGAAAAAACGGAAGGTTCAGATTAATACAAGTTACATACCTTTGAGTTTAGATTTGACGGTCAATCTGTCAAACAACTTTGACTTGCGAAATATTATAGCAACCGGTTAAAAAGTGTCGCGCTTGCGAACGTCGAGCGTCATAATAAAACAACAATTTACACGCTGGCCAAATACCGCGGCAACCACATGTAAACAAATTGTTGCGCGTAAATACTTTCTCACTTCATGTGAGTCTTAGTGAGAACACATGTTGACATTCAACTTAGGGTACTTGGGAGATCGTACCAAAGGTGAAATGACCATTCGGTTGCATTACCCGGACTTTATATGTATGTCTAGCGAATGTCGTCTAACGCGATCAGTTTCTCGTCTAGCAATTTTCAACCCACTTTCGCGTCCTTCCAGCTCATCTTCAAACTTTATATAAAATCACCTCACAGGGTGATTTTAAATAAAGTTCCATGAGGCGAGCGAATAGGCAGATGTTATCGCACTTGTCTAAATTTTTTAAGAATTTTTGTGCCCAAAGCACCAAAAAAAAAACCCACTACACGTTTCCAACCTGTGCGTGAATTTTTTATGTGCGTAAGTTTTTGTGTAGGGGCCGTGGAGGGGGTCTCAACCAACGGACGCCATTTTGCAAAGCGAAGTCTGTGAAAGCGCCTCTCTGTCGCTCCCTCTCCCACTACCGCGTTTGTCTCACAATTGTTACAATGAAAAACGTTAATAATGGTATCAAATGAAAGATCTCTAAAAACGATTTCTTTTTACTGTCTTTGAGCGTATTTTGATGGTTAGTAGAGTGAAAAAAGACAAAAAAACAGAATCGAGGAACCATGGCGGAAAGTTTTAAAATTTGTGAAGTCAATGTTATCATAATTTGAGCGTGACATCAACATGTCACAAACCCTAAACATCTACAATGTTACAAGTAGATAGCCGTTTGCAACCGTCGCTAATTTGTAAACGTCATCAATTGACGGGATTTTTGTAGTCATCTAAAACCGTCACAAATTACATCCACGTCTACATCCGTCACAATCTAAAGTAATGATTTCATTTCTTTACTTACGAATGCTCAAAAAGTAGTACGTAGAATCTTCGCTAAAAATAAAGTTACAAGACTAATGTTTTCGTTACATGCGAAAGTACCTTTAGGCGCAAAATTAGAATACAATCACAAAGTGTTACGTTGAACTTAGACGCAAATTAAAGGTCGAAGTGATATGGATAAAATAACTAGCACAAAACGAAATAAACTTCGTACACATTACAAATAGGACCCAAGTATTAATATCGATAAAATTAAATAAGAAATACGCACGTCGTCACGCGCGACCAAATCAAGCAAGATGAAACTCTGTGTCCTCCATTGGACTATAGAGTACAAGAAGCCTCTAGATAGTTATTAACTAACCCACTTTCAATGGAAACCATTGCTACCCAAACAGACAAGCAGACAATATAACTGCACCTATGTGCAGCCTGGACTCCCCTGAGGCCGTCGAAAAAAGAATCTCTGAAAACGCCCAACCAGGCGATAAGTTATAAGCCGGCAAAAATGCCAATTTATACAACCTCTCAAAGAGAGAGAAGACCATCTACCAGATTTTTCTAAGTCCTAGCTCCCTCTCACAACCCCTATCTACTAACTGTACAAACCAATCAGAATACTGTACAGTACATAAAAGTACTACTACCGATGTACTTTTTGTACGACCTTTGTACGACACGGCTATTAAGCGGACGCGTTTCTATTTTCCAGTCGTCTGTACGTTCCTCGAAATTCCGGCGACCGAATGTTATCTCTCCACGTGGCGCTAGGTCATGCCACGTCACTAAATGCCAAAATGACCATACGGAGATTTCGGCGATGATGTGCGCCGTTAGATTTGACTCGAAATGCAATCTCAGCCTTTATAAATACTTGCGCGATTTTTGTTTCGATGTCGAAACAAAATGCGCGGTATCCGTTTCAAAGTAGTATCGTACTTCGTACTTTATAAAACTGTATCTATGCATGGCGTATAGATTTTCAATTAAATGAATTTTTTCCCTCCTAAATACATATATATTTATCAAATACTATAGCATTTAGCATTGGTCCTAGTCTAATAGGATAAAGTTGATCGCTATCGGCCAACTTGACGAACGGCAGGTACAGGGATCAAATCCCGGGTACGTCAGGTAATTTTTTAGTAACCTACTAAAAATAACTGCTTGTTGAAATAAGGTTGCCATGGATCAACCACCCTCTCTATCCTTTAGTGACTACAACAAGTAAAGGGGCTAGAGGGAGGAGGTGGAGGCAGGCTGTCCGTCCTTTTCTTTTCCTTTTATACTAACATATTTAAACCTAAAAAATACTCTAGAAATCTATTAATTTCAAGAGGTTTTTGATGTGTCTTTTGTGGGAATCACAGTCCGGGTGGGTAGTTGGCACTATCTGCTTTTTGGGTGATTTTTGGACTTTATGTTGTTTAAAACCGAGAAGAGTCTGGTCGATTTCGAGCTGCGGACACCGGAGGTTGAAGGAGCACCATGCCTATTTACGAAACTATAGGGAGAGGGATCGCCTTTCTGTCGTTGTCATCGTTTATTGTTAGGGTATGTTAAGCTTCCTTCGCTATATTTCACATTCTCTTCCTTTTATTCTCATTCTTGGGGCAAGGTGATATTGTTAAATGTGGAAAGCCAATCCTATTACCTATATATTTCTACGTGGTAGTGCATTTGTGTCTTCATCAAGAGTTCTCTTTGCTTTGGAGTGACCATCCCGGAGTAAACTGAAACCCCCCGGATTAGGAAAATGGGTTTTGAGGGAACAAGTGCTATCGACTTCTCGTAGAGAAAGCATAGTACTGAAAAAGCCACTTGTCCGCTCGGATTAGAGGGGATAGATGCATTAACTTTGGAAGCTCTCTTTTTGGAAGTGAGTTCTAGTGACATTCATTTTTCTTTCTCTCACTACCTCTGTCATCATGGCAAGAAGAGGGACTCCGGATAACGGATCTGGAGAGCAAGGTCGGCAGGAGAGGCCCTTACAAAAGTGACAGCCTCAGAGGTCCGAGGAGTCTGAACCCATGGAGACTGTCTTTGATTCTCCGGCTAAGGAACCGGCTGGTGCTTGTTCTCCTCCTCCTTCTCCTAGTCTCACTCCCGAACATTACCCTTCTTTGGCGGAGGCGGCTAGGGTCTATGCCAAGGAAAGGAAAGAAACTCGGGCTCAGGCCAAGAAAGGAACCGAGTGTCTCTCAAGGCCCGGCCAAAGCGTCAGGCGCAGACGGAGCCCCATTTGGGTCCTCTTCTGGAGGTCGGGCTTCACACCAGATCCAAGATTCATCAAGCCAAGATCAAGATTGACCCCGCGGTTTTGACGGACCCACGTCGCCCGAGTCATAAAGAACTCCTTGCCCTTCAGGACCTCCATAAGCTGAAGGTAAAGAAGGAATTGGTAAAGGCAGTGGCTTGGACAGATCGAGTCAGAGTGGTTAGACCCGTGGGATGGGTGGTGGAGATTATGAGCACATCTTCGGAGAGCAACTCTTCACAGTCGGTGCAGGACCGGTCACAAAGAGCTCCCTATTTTTGACTTCCCCCATTTTCCTCTCAAGACATCGCAGCCAGCTGACCCTCCCGAGGACGCACCTCTTCGCGGCCTCGTAGAGGGGAAGGGGGTATCGAGAGGGAAGCACGAGATCCATTGAGGGGAAAAAGATTTGACCACTGGACAGCTAAGGGAGATTTACACCTCTTCCCAAAGAGGAGACGTCCCCAACTCCTTTGTCAGCCTCAACTGAGAGACCTGCTTCTTCAATTACTCGTGCCCGCCCTGCTGAAGGGCTCTGGCGATCGGAACCAACTGATCCAGAGATTGCGGGTACGCGACTCAAATATTTGTTTAAGGGCAGGTGGCGGATCAAACCTAATGATCCTGAAATTCCAAGGATGAAGATAGTGGATCTTACTAATTTAGTCAAAAATGCCTATGAACAAGTGGAAGTTCTAAAATCCTACGGCAAGGCTACGGTGGGGTCGGACCCGTCACGGTAAATTGGGAAGCCTAAGAGGAAGAAAGGCGGAAGTTATGGGAACATGAATTTAAACTTATTCGAGAAGCTAGGCGTAGATCGAGTGGGATCGTCAGCTGCCAAATTCCTCCTACGCCAAGACCAAAGATGCATCTCGGAGTGCCAACTCATAGGACTTCTCCTCTTGCAAGCACCTAGCCCGAAGTTTGTTTCTCGAAAACCAACCAAGAGCCTCCTCTTCAACGCGAAAGGGGGGAAAACATTGAACCTAACATGAAGGGTTTGGGTGCAGATTTACCTCTTAGGTCTACTTCTTTTCCCCGAGAAGAGCCTACTTTTGTCTTAGTGGAGGTTGCTTCTGCCGTGGAGGCTTTGGTGGAGTTACGACCGACGAGAGGAAACACATTCTCTTGAGGCTGCCAACACCCCTGTCACTATCAGACCTCCCATCTTTTCTTTTCAAAAACCCCCTCTTAAGGTGCGAAGTTGCCTACATCGCTAACAACTGAGGAGCTTGAAGGTAAATATCCCTTGATTTCGGGGACTTGAGATTGGAAAATGCGAGTGCATGCTTGAGCACCCATGTGATCGAATTCAAATCCATTATTTGTCCAATTAGGCTGCACCTCTGAAGGTCTGAAATACCTGGTGCTGCAGTGGTGCCTTATGAAATCCTATTGCTTCTTCGCGTTTTGCAATTGTCGGTGTTGTCCAGAGTCCCGCCTTACTGTAAAAAATCATTCCTACTGCTCCTTTCCGATAAGCGTGACTGTGAGGAAAAGAAACCAAAGTCGAGAGTGCTTTCTGTGGGAATCCAGGTTTGTTGCAATGAAAGAAAGGGGAGCGGTCGGATCGTGTAACAAGGGTGGCCATTCTACCTTCCACAAGTATTTGCTGCACAAAATTTTTCGGGTAGGGGCTTTCCTTCTCCAACAGTTGCCGGAGGACTGGAAGAGGGATCATATTGATCCAATATGCCTTCACTCTGTGTGCCTGGGATCCGATCTGGGCGGTGTCGAAAACTAAGGGATCTCCTTAAATCCGGGTTACGCGATTCCAGCTGTGCGCAACCTGTTTCCGTTTATCATCTCTTGGGTGGACATTTTCCATAACGTACCCCACCGGTGTGTCGTACAGCTGTTAAAGCTACGAGATTAATTCGATCAACTAGTAAAATGTTCCAATTTTGCGGTCTTGATGCCCTTTCCCTTGTCCTGCTAGCGAGTATCCGTGATAACGCCAGCCTGCCAACACCAAATCCACTCTTCTTAAACTGGCTAGATGGGTCGCCATGATGTTTTCTACATTTTGGGGAAGAATCCGATAAACTTTATAGAATTCACACTTCTGTTGAGGATATAAGTGGTGAAGTTGGTGGAGGCGGTGTTCGCTGACAGCCCGTGCGTCGGAGAATATCTCTAGGGCTGCGAATGACTCCACCAGATATCCTGTCTTGAAAACTGCTTCCAAATCTGAACTTATCCCCGAAAATAGAGATAGAATACGGAGTTCAGAAATTGGGGACTACCAATGACACCACTTGTCGATCGAACCCTATGTTATCAGACTTGGTTTTGGAAGCATCTGACAGGGGTGTAGAAACGACTTCCTTTAATGATAAAGCCGAGAAAGTCTGATCCACTCCCCGTTGGAGTTTCGCCACCAGTAATAATCTAATATTGTATTCCTCTTCCAATTGCTTGGAAATGGGGAATTGCTAGATTTCTTCTGCTATATCTATGGAAATGCCAAACAGTGCCGTCGAAGATGTTTTAGTATACACCAGGTAGTATGAGGGCGTATGACATGAGATGCTAGATTACCATTACAACCAATTTGGAGGAAAGAAGGGTAGCCTCCGGTGAGGATAGTGGTGACTCTCGTTCATGCGGATCCCGATCTTGTGCTACCTTCGCGTCATAATCGGAGGCGAAATTGGCAATTAACACAGTTTGGGGAGTGTCGTTTTCCGAGTGTTATGCCATGTATCTTTCAAACTAGTCCTGATTGTCTTTTTCTCTTTTTCCATCGACTCCTTCTCTTGGTGTTGTTACTCGTTCTGGTAGTTTTCGAAACCGGGCGTTTGGGGGTTCCAAATCCCAGCCCAATAAGTCATCATCCTTAACACCCTCTCTGCTTTGAAGATAAGGCTCCGCGAGCTTCTGTAACGATTCTTGATTTTGTCTCTGAAGTTGTTCTGCTGCCGTGAGAGGAGCAGGCCAAGAAAGAGATCCCAAACGAAGGGCAACCAACTCTACAGCCATTGCGGCCAGTTGCTGACTTTGCTACTAGAAAATGATTTCTGGTGGAATTCTGGTTGTAGCCACCGGTGCTCGCTCTGGTTATTTGGGGGTTAGCGGAACTCTTTGTCCCTAAGGATAGAGGAGTTGAAGTGGGAGAGGGTTAACAACACTTTCTCCTTCTCAAGTAAATAGGGCGAACTGCATCATCTCTTTGGGAACTTCGTTCTTTCGGAAACATTGCGTTTCCTTATGCCCAATGAAACCTTAAGCCTTGCATTTTGTTTCCTCGGAGGTGTTTTTTCTGCCAATTTCAATTGAAATCTAGGCGTCATCATACTTTGGAAGTTTGATTTATCGCAGCTGAGATTGCGACATTTTGGCGGTTTCTCCTCGAGGAGTCGGTCGTAATGTCCTTAGTTACTAACGTCTTCTCCCCCCCTCCTTCCATTTTGAGTCTTTCTTGCTGCTTTCGTATCCTTTCTGCACGTTTTTTCTCCTAATTTTATTTGCTTCAAAGCCAGCTTCGGTTTAAGTTTCCGTGTGCAGTGCTTCCACCCATGATCGGATTTCTGAAAATTTAGGCAATTGTAAAGAAATACTTTGTCGTCCGCTCCTATTGCCGGTTCTGAACCCGTTGTCAACCACTTGCTTCCCTTTGAGCTTCCGCAAAGCTTGAATTTTAGCCTTTTCCTCCTCACACAAAAAGGTCTCTCGACGAATCTTGCAAAATTTGCGAGGGCCATGCCGGTCACGACCTTCTCCCTTGCGTCACTGTGGACAAAGTGATCGTACAACTTCATCGCCACCAGTAAAATGTCCTTGGCTGAAGGATTAATGTCCTGAATTGCTTGTACGGCAATTGAATTATCCAAAGCAATCTTCCTAATTGGCCGAATGAATTACGGACGATGATGAAATATTTGGCTGCCATCGCCGGAAGATTAATAGTGGACAGCTTTGTCTTCTGACAAAGGAAAGAGAGTCGATTAAAGAGGGTTTGCGAAGTCTCATTCTTCAAACATCGGAATTCCGTGATATCCTTGATCGCAGACTCGTTCCTCTCGGTGTAAAGGAGTCTCTAAATGTTAAGCAGGGTGGTACAAGGGTTGGGATTAGCAACTATGCGAGTTGCTGCCTGGATTGCTTGCAGCTGGTTAACATAGGCACTTCCCTATGCATGTAGTTTCATGTTCTGTGTAAAGGTAGCCTTCACAAGGGTTGGAGCCGCTGCAGCCAAGTTAGCCTCCGCTTGTAAAACTGCAACATCAAGAATTGGATCCGAGATCTTGATACTAGGAGCCATCACAAGAGGTTGACGCTCTTTGTAATCGGCCAACACCCCTCCAGAAAGGTAGTTGACCATCATGGGGAAGAGGGTTGTTTCGAAGTCATCCGGAATGGCTCCTCCCCGGTACTTATTGATTTTGGATTGTGTGAAAGTTGTCCATAACAACTCGAAATCCAAAAATGCGATCCCCAAGCTATCTCCAGTAAGGATCCGGATATCCCCATTTCCTTTTCTTCCTCTGCATGATTGGTGAAATGGGAAGAGGAAGGCCCTCTGGGACTGAAAAACTGAGTAGGCGAGAGGACTCCTGTGTCCTCTTCCTTAGGAACGGAAATGTCTCCTTTTCCGGAATGAGGTGTTGCCCTGAAAGTTGTGGATTCCTCTCCCACAACTGAAGTACCAGCGCGTGAAAATATTGTTGGAGGAAGGATGATCCTGACTACTCCTCTATATCTAGGAGAGTATTGTTCATTCCTGAGAACTTGCTCCACCGATGGAATGTGGAGGCGAGGTTGGCTCAAAGGAGATCCTTGGGGAATGGATGGTGGAGGGGACGGATTCGGAGACTGCTATGACCCTCTAAGAAAAGGCGTTTGTCTCCTGGCTCGCCTCTTAGATGTCTCAGGAGGTGGAGTTCTTGAGCTAGATGACGGAGAACGTTGGTGAGGTGATGAGTAGGCGGGGATGTCATGTTGGTACGATATTACTGGCGGATCCGGTGACCCACAACCGGCTGCAGCAGGGGAAAGGGATGAAAAACGAGAGGATGCGCGAACGCCCTGGGGCTCTGTTATAGGACCCGGGGTGTGATAAGATGGAAGAGGAGAAGATGGGAGGTCTGATGGTAAAGGGTGTGTTGGCGACCTCAAGGGAATGTGAATCCTCTCGTCCGGTTGTAACTCCACCAACGCCACCACGGCGGAAGCAACCTCCACCAAGACAAAGGTAGGCTCTTCTCAGGGAAGAGAAACAAACTCAGGAGGTATATCTGCAACCAAACCCTTCATGTTAGGTTCAATGTTTTCCCCCCCTTCGCACTGAAAAGGAGGCTCTCGGCTAGTTTCCGAGGAAGGAACTTCGGGCTAGATGCTTGCAAGAGGAGAAGTCCCCTGAGCTGGCGCTCTGGGATGCGGCTCTAGTCTTGGCGTAAGAGGAATTTGGCCACTAAGGATCCCACTCAATCTACACCTAGCTTCCCAAATAAGTTTTAATTCTTGTTCCCATAACTTCCACCTTTCTACCTCTAAGACTTCCCAATCTACCGTGACTAGTCCGGCCCCCGCCGTAGCTTTGCCTTGGGATTTTGTAACTTTCACTTGTTCCTTGGCCTTTTTGACTACTTTGGTAAGATGCGCTATCTTCATCTCCGGAATTTCGGGATCATTCAGCCCGATTATCGAGGCACAAATCCCTTTCCCCGGCTAGGGGGGGAAAGAAGGTGTAGGGGATAACTTTCACGTTACCCTGCACTCATCCCTATTCCCTATCCGAGAGTCTCTCCTGATTTGCATGCATATCTATGAGAGGCATGTGGGTAGTATTGGGCATGATCACCATTCTGGGAAACATTTTCATTTGGGGGTTATTTGCAGGACTCGAATGCCGAAGACTCCGGGCTGTGGGCCCTTCCCTGACGTTACTCATGCAAGCTTGACACTTCCTCCCCTTTCTCTTTGCCCATACTATAAATTTACATCATTTTTTGTTTTTTATATGTTTGTTTCAGTTGTGTTGAATAACAACTTTATAGGAGGGTGGCCATTCAATCTATAATGGTACTCGTTGAATATAGATTCCACCTTGACATCACACTCGTGGCTCTGTAGGGTGTATCCTTGCTAATTCGCCCAATCTATAGGAAATGCATGAAGTTTGACATAAGTTTGGGTAAGGATTGGTGTGGAATGAATAGAGGGAAGAGAGGCATTAGTAGAAGTTAAAGTTTGAGAAGGAGATGCTGTGGAATGGATAAGGGGAAGAGAGTCATTGATAGAAGTAAAAGTGTGGGAAGGAGATGTTGTGGTATGGATAAGGGGAAAATAGGCATCGGTAGATGAAGAATAGTGGGAAGGAGAGGTGGTGGAATGAATAGGGGGGAGAGAGGCATCGGTAGATGTAAAGAGGTGGGAAAGAGATGTTGTGGAATAAATAGGGTGGAAAGGGACACTAGTAAATGTATGATGTTAAAAAAAAGAAGGTGTTGGTTAGGAAGAAGACATGGGTGCAAAAGGGGGAAATGAAAAAGGTGGTGGATTTGTAGATGAAGAGGGAGGAGGAGGGTGAGGAGTAGGACAAGGGGGAGGGGAAAAAGATGGTTGTGAAGAAAAGGAAAATGGTTGCATAGAACGTTGTGTCAAGCCTAAAAACATTGTCTCAATCCTTGATAATCCTTTTTCAAGTTGGCGTTGTGTTGTCGTGAGCCTTTTGTCATGCTTCGCAATACACGTTTCTAATTTTGTGCCAAAATTTTCCACAATATTTTCGAGTTCGCGTAATTTTCCTATAAGGGGTGGAATATAGTCAACTCTGACTCTCAACGCGCGAAGTTCATCTTTGACCTCCGTTGGAATTGAAATGTCGACAATATGGGACCTTTTGTCCTTCTTCTCGTCCATTCGATGCACCGCTTCCGCGAAAGTTTGCCACTCCGGACCGCATTCTTCTAATATTGTCAAAAAGAATGAAGTGGTAAAGTATGCATGGTCTAGGAAATCCCTTTAAATAAGTGCAAGATCTTGCCATATTATTTCGTCGAACGGTGCTGATTAGTAACTCGAAAAATTTTTGCGCCAAAATATCTAAGTTTTGTCACTTCCACGTAAATTCCGGTGCATTCAAAACATGATAACATAAATTAAGAACATTAAAAAATTACCGCAAGATGTGTGAACATAATGTTTTGAATATTTGAGAGATTAAATATTTGCAATATTTTCGAAAACCCATAAAACAAAACAAATTTATTGAAAATAAAGTTTAATTACACGTTAATTAACCGCTCACTACCTCTATTTTGAAGGTCATTCACAGAACAAATCAATCTTCTAAGCATTGAATGAAATACAACAAAAAGGTGTTTTTATTATATCACGACCACAAATGTGGTACAAAGGTGGTAGTCACAGTAAAGTTCATGGGAACAATCTACCATATCTATAATTTTTTAACCTGTACAAACTAGCTACGGGATCTACAAAATTTTACCCTCTTTCTTCATATTAACTAAATTATAATATATGGTATGAAGTTTAGTAAAATTATCAAGTTATATGAATTCTAAATATGTAGATACTAAAGTCATTCTATTCTTTTTTTTTTCCTCATTGCAACTCAGAGACCTCCATAGCACCTTAGAGTAAGCAGCTCACACGAAGCCTCTAGGATAATCGTGACCCCTTTGTCTTTTAGCACGCATTACCGTCACCCTTGAAAAAAAAAACTCTGACCACCTTCACCCCTGTGAAGGTAGGACTCCTCTGAGTCTATAGCAAAAAGAATCTCTGAATTTGCTCCCCTGAGCAGTAAGTTATGGAGGGTCAAAGTTTGACCTTTTTGTATAGAAGCTCTCTGGGAGAGAGGGTCCTGTCTACCAATTTTTTCTAAGTCTTATCTCTCTTTAAAAATATATCTACTGACGTACGGCACCGAACATATTGTTGTACCGTACAGAAAGGTACAGCTGCCAGTGTACTTTATGTACGAAAATTGTAGGACATGATAAAAATGTCGACACGTGTCTTTTCTGGATTCGTTTCTGTAATCCTTGGAGATGCCGAAATCCAATGTCGTGGTGCCACGTGTCATCGATGTGGTGGCGACCATTAACCGCCGAAATCTTCTTCCGCGATCTCGGCATGCTTTCCGGCCGTGCGATTGAATGCCAATTTCAATCGTAGCCGTCATAAATAGTTGCGATGTATTTGTTTCGCTATTCAAACAAATGCGCGGTACTAATTTATTCTTCGTACTCGTAATCTATACTTTTATAACTGACTCTATGTATCCCGTATATAGTTGTTTTTAATGAATTAGCCTACATGTTAACGTTTATATACGTAATATACTATATATCATTTACCACTAATCCTAGACTAAATGGATGAGGTTACCGGTTACCGGTCGGCATTTCACATCTGGAGGTACCAGGATCAAATCCTGTAGGCGACAACTTCATTTTAGTAAATTAACAACTTTACTACCCCGTAACTCTCTGGATAGCATAGGTAGCCATGACACTATCTTCCTCTCCAACTTCTCAGTGACTACAACAAATGTGAGAATTGGAGAGAGAAGTTAGAGTCAGACTGCCTCGGCTTCTTTTTCTGCACTTTATTTTAGACCTAAAAAATACTAAAAGAACCATCAATTTCTACACTCCCCATATTTTCTAGTCACTCTTTAATTTCAGACCACACTTCTCCCTGCAGAAATTTAGCTTAGAGGAAGGCACAGGTTTGGTCATCATATGTGCCACCATCTCGCTATCTAGTCGGTACTCTAAACTGATTATTTTGTTTTTTACTTTCTCTCTAACAAAGCTGAGTCTAATCTCCATGTGTTTGGCTTTAAAATGATATTTAGGAATTGCAAAAATAACGATTGCTGCCTGATTATCACAAAAAAAATTTGCACACCACTCTTAAGGTGACCAAGCTCACCAAGCAAAGACTTGACCCACATCAATTCTTTTACAGCAGAGCAAGAGGCCATATACTCAGCCTCCATGGTGGACTGAGCAATAACCTTTTGCTGTTTGCTACTCCAACAGCAAGCCCCATCACCCACATATAATACATATCGAGAAGTGCATCTCCTCATCGGAGCATCAACATAACTGGAATCACTCCAAGTAGTGATGTCAGCATTCTCCCCACCCAAATGCAACCATAAATCCCTAGTTCCTATCAAGTATCTAAGGACTCTCTTAGCTGCCTCCCAATCCCTCTTAGTGGGAGCATTTAGACTTCTACTCAGCACTCCTACAAATGCAACTAAATCCGGCCGGGTACACTTCATAAAATAGATTAAACTTCCCACTACTTGTCTGTAAGGAATATTCTGCATGAACATCTGTTCTTCAAGACTTAATTCCTCGTCTAAGACTATGACTCCTCTTCCTCACTCCCCTCACTTCCCTTCTTCAACTCTTAGAGTTGTACAACTATTAGCATTATCCATTTGAAATTTTTCAAGCATGTTCCCTATTGCTTTCTTTTGAGTCAATCTTATAATTTTTATTTTTCGGTCTCTCTCTACTTAAATTCTCAAAATATATTTTGCTTCCCCCATATTCTTCATTTCAAATCTCCCCTTAAGATCGGTTTTTAGTTTATTATTTTTTTCCATTGATTTACTAAAAACAAGCAAATCATCAACATAAATTGCAATAAATATAAAACCTTCCTCATCTTCTAAAACATAGATTGAGTGATCTGAGCTGATCCGGATATAACCCAGACCGGTAAGAAACTGATCAAGCTTCTTATTCCACTGTAGAGGCGCCTGTTTCAAACCATAAAGAGATTTAATCAGCCGACATATCTTACTCTCCTCTCCTTCCTCCACAAACCCTTCCGGTTGTCGCATGAAGATCTCCTCTTCCAATTCTCCATGCAAAAAGGTTGTTTTGATGTCCATCTGGTGCATTTCCATGTCTTCCGCTGCTGCCAGGTTGAGAAGTATGCGGACGGAGGGAAATCTGACCACCGGGGCAAAGGTTTCCTCGTACTCAATTTCCTATTTTTGTGTAAATTCCTTTGCCACTAATCAGGCCTTGTAGCGCTCGATTGTGTTATCAGGGTTCAGTTTTAATTTGAAAACCCACTTACAACCGATTGGTTTTCGGTTAGGTGGACAATCCACTAGCTCCCAAGTATCGGCTGCCATAATTGAGGCCATCTCCTCATTGATGGTTGTCTTCCACCGTTTCCTTTCTGGACAAGTCATCGCCTCTCTATAAGTTTGAGGTTCATCTTGATAAGATAGTTTTGTTACCTTCTTATTAACCTGTTTTTCTTGTAATATTTTGCTACTTCTCCTTCCCCCCTCAAAATCTGTGGCTGGAATAGATGGTTCTCGTGGGTTCTTTCGAACAATCTCGTCTTCTCCCCTATCCCTTGATTCCGAATCAATTTCCACCACGTCTTCCGCTTCGGGTAGAGTTGTCACTGGAGTTTCCGGAGCCGTGTCCTTTTCGGTCTAATTTGTACCTCCAAAAATGCCACCTTCTCTAAAACCTGGATTGTTAGGAAGCTCAAAGTCATCGGAATTTTCAGACTCAAATCTGATTTTTACTGACTTTGTTTACTTGAATGGATCCACACACTTTCATTCATCTATAACTACTGGATGTTTTACTAAGATTATATCTTCCCTTTTTAGATCGTAAACTCTATATCCTTTAACATCCTTATCATATCCTAATAAGTATCATTGTTTTCCTTTAGGATCTAGCTTCCAATTAGACCGATCTGTATCTAGACTGAATACTTAACTGCTGAAAACCTTTAAGTGAGATATATCTAGTTTCCGGCCGGTCCATCTCTCATAAGGTGTTGATCTTTTATAGCTGAAGTAAGAACACTATTTTTGGGGTAATTAGCACAGTTCATTGCTTTTGCCCAAAACCTTTTTCCTATCTTCTTATCTGATAACATACTTCTAGCACTATCACTTAGTGTTTTATTTAACCTTTCAGCTACCCCATTCTTTTCCGGGTTTTCTGGAACTGTCTTTTGGTGTTCGACTCCATCTTCCCTCAGAAAATCCTCAAACTAGTTAGAAGTATACTCTCCACCAATGTCACTCCTTATTCTCTTGATTGGAGTTTCATGGAGTTTTTCGCTCCATGTTTTATGTTGTCTAAAACAATCCTAAGCTTTTGACTTGTTTTTCAAAAAATACACCCTGGAATACGGAGACCAATTATAAGTGATAGTCATCATAAATCTCTTCCCCTCCGGTGAGGGCACTTTGGTCGGTCCCCAAATATCTGTGCGTACTAGATCTTGAATTTTATCTCCCCTATAGGTGGTTGTTTTGGGAAACGGTAACCTGTGTGCTTTACCTTGAGCACATCCACTACAATCACTTAGATTCTCACTCTCACTGAACTTAATTCCTTCCACCACTCCCATCTTTTTCATTTCTCTTAGCTTATCTAGATTCACATGCCAAAGCCTTGTTGGAATTCAAGTATTTTCTAGGTCTAGAGATTGCAAAATAAAAAGCAAATAGAAGATATTAACAGCCTGCCTCTAACTCCTCACTCAAGTCCCCACACTTGTCGCAATCACTAAAGATTGGAGGAGGAGTTAGCCATGGCTCCTAATGCTGTTCAGAGAGAGAGACAAGTAGTAGTTTCATTAGGTTTTCTAAAAGGGAGATTGACGGAGCTAGGATTTGATCTTGGTGTTGAAATTTATGTATTTTCTACGTTTGTATTGGAAAAATAAATAGAGTGTTGAAAAGAGGTGACTAATAGTTCACTTCTATATTCTAGTTTGAATGTAAAGAGAGAGAAAGAGAGGACCAAAGGCACGCCATGGTTGTCGCATGATTTAGAAAGAGGCAGAATGAATTAGAAAGTATTTTACTAGTTTTAGCAAAATACTGCACCCTGGCTGGATTTGAACCGGGGTCTGTAGACTACTCAACGGACCAACGTCTTATCTATTATGTCACTAACGAAACGATACACGTGGAACGTTTTACGCATATTTACCTATTGATTCAAAGGACTAATTCGCAGCAGACTAACGAAAACGCGCATTAATCAATTCATGCATGGAAGCGAATCGAAGCCCTATAAATATAACTGATCGGACGGCCACCATTACAGCCGCCACCCGCAATAAGCTTTCAGCGGCCTTCGGGGATAGCGACACGCGGTGCCACGTGGCGCCACATTATTTGACACCGGAGAAGATGGGAGGAGGAACCATGGCTCCCGATTTGGCACATGTCACCTTGTAGACCATGTCGTACAATGGCCGTACAATAAGTACATCGCCCATCCTACCTTCTTGTACTATATAGTGTTCCTATTGGACTAGGGTTTAGTAGTAGGTAGTCATGAGTAGGCAGACTAAGACTTAGTGATATTTCGGTACCTCTCTCTAAGAGAGCTTGTAACTTTAAAGGTCACCTTTGACCAGCCATAACTTAATGCTCGGCTGAGCACATTCAGTGATTTTTTTTGCTGCGGACTCAGGGGAGTCTAGGCTACACAGAGGTGTAGTCGGTCAGAGGTTTTTGCGTATCAGGGTGGCACTTATTCAGTGAAAAAGTCAAAGTGGGGAATACTGTCCAAAACACATATTGAAGCTTCGCATTCTGTAGTGGAACTAAGCACACACAAGGTCTTATCTTCACAGGGGTGAGGTTGTATTGGGGTTTTGATTATCAAGGGATCATTCATTTGGGTTTATATCAACTTGGAGTCGGCACTATCCAGATTAGCTTCTTTTGGATCTGCGAATTTTGTGGGCAATGGAGCCAAGAGAATTTCAGGTTATGGGCCCACCATCTAGGGTGCCTATGTTCGATGGAACAGACTTCACTTATTGGGTGTTTATTATGGAGGGATTGCTTTTCGAGAATCACTTATGGGGAATTGTTTCGGGACAAGTGAGATGTCCGCCACCTGGCTTTGGAGGAGGTTACTATGGAGAATCATCTGAGGCTGCCCAGAATATCAATCGGAGTTCAGATGAATCAAAAGGTGAAGGGAAAAACCTTTCCGTGGATGGGGAAATAGGGGAAAAGGATAAAGGGACACTTATGGTGAGGGGAGCTATGCTCTCCGCCACATCTTCACTTAGAGGGGTTATAAGTAAAACTGAAGAAAATGATAGTAAAATTTGGGAGTATAAAAATACAATAGCAAAACATCTTAAACTTAGATATGTGTCTAAGTCCATAGCTATCACCCTTTTAAGTCTTACCAAGTCTTCGGAAATATGGGAAACACTAAGGCAGATTTATAAGAATGGGACTATTTAGAGGCAGCAGTTAGTAAAACAGGAAATAGAGGCCTATGTTTATAAAGGCGGTAACATGATAGAGTTTTGCAATGATATTGTTGCGTTATATGTTGAGCTTGCTAGTGGAGGATTTGTAGAATCTGTGGAGAGAAAGATTAATACACTACTCATGAAACTCCCAGATGAGTACGAAAACATCATTAATCGCATGCAATGGGTGGCTCCTCATGGACTTGGAGCTTTACCATGGGGATAATTCTTGTGAGGGAAAGCACTTTGGAGCTTCGTAGGGGAAGTGAGAGGGTAACTGCATTTACAGCTGGTGGTGATTGGCGGAAGCGTGATGAGAGGATTGGCGGTGACGAGCGGAAGTGTGATGAGAGGAAGAAAGACGAAGGTAAACCTTATCGCAACTTTGGTGGAAAGAGAGGGAGAGGAAAAGAAAGGGGAGCTTTGAAATAGGGTGTTTGCTTCTTTTGTAGAGAACCGGGTCACTATATGGAGGAGTGTACTTGTTTGGAAGAACTTAGAAGTTGGAATGTGAAAGAGGAGGAAGAAACGGAAGAGCAGAAAGAGGATAAAGAAATCTTAGAGCTTCTCCACATTGGTAGAATGGAGAAGAGAGAAAAATACACAGAAATTCCACGAAAGCAACAGTGTGCTTTTGGAGGTATAAGGGAAGTAAACAGAAGGGAGGTACTTAAAGGAGTTAGACATGATGTGGATGTGAAGGAGTATAGAAAGTCAGATCAAGACTCCATAATTGAAAAAGGGAAAAATAAAAATAATGAGGATAATTTAATAGATATTTTGGAAACAGAAAACTGGTCGGAAAGGGAGACTTCAACGGCTTTCGAGGAAAGGGGAGGAGTAAATATAGAGGGAGTTTTAAAAGATAGGGGAGAAGAGGAATATTTAATAAAAGGTTTAGGGGAGGAGAAATATTTATTGGGAATAAAAATAGAAAGTGATAGCGGAAAGAATTCCATGGGAGAGAGTGAGGAAAGTTCAGAAAATGGGGTGAGTATCATGGATAAAAATATGAGTACGGAAGACGTAGATATTATGAGGAACTTAGTGGGGACACTTGGTTTTTGGGAAAATTTGGGGGGTAATGGGTTTGACATCACTAATGGGAGTGATGGCATTTATGAAGGTGTGCCTGTAAGAGGGTTAGCATCTGAGTGTGTGTTGCAGATTGGAGATTGGGCCGGCTGTTTGAATTGCAAGAGGGAAATTGGATTAAGTGTGGATGGAAAAGAAATGAGGTGGATAAAGTATTTTCTCGGATTTTTGAAAAATGGCATGCAAAATAAAATGTGTGATGTAATTATTATTTCGGTTCATCTAATACACTTCTTTAAATACAAGGGTATTCACTGAGAGTTTTATAAGGAGATAAGAAAGAAGAAAAAGAAAAAGAGAAAAAAAAAAGTTTGTGTTTAGTGGGAGTTGAAAAGAAAGTAGACTAGAAAATAAGGGGAGTGTTGAAATTTAAGTATTTTCTAGGCCTGTATTGGAAAAATAAATAGAGTGTTGAAAAGAGGTGACTAATAGTTCACTTTTATATTTTAGTTTGAATGTAAAGAGAGAGAAAGAGAGGACCAAAGGCACGCCATGGTTGTCGCATGATTTAGAAGGAGGCAGAATGAATTAGAAAGTATTTTACTAGTTTTAGCAAAATACAGCACCCTGGCCGGATCTGAAGGGTCTGTAGACGGTCTGTAGACTACTAAACAGACCAACGTCTTATCCATTATGTCACTAACGAAACGATACACGTGGTACGTTTTACGCATATTTACCTATTGATTCAAAGGACTAATTCGCAGCAGACTAACGAAAACGCGCATTAATCAATTCATGTATGGAAGCGAATCGAAGCCCTATAAATATAACTGATCGGACGGCCACCATTACAGCAGCCACCCGCAATAAGCTTTCGGCGGCCTTTGGGGATAGCGACACGCGGTGCCACGTGGCGCCACATTATTTGACACCGGAGAAGATGGGAGGAGGAACCATGGCTCCCGATTTGGCACATGTCACCTTGTAGACCATGTCGTACAATGGCCGTACAATAAGTACATCGCCCATCCTACCTTCTTGTACTATATAGTGTTCCTATTGGACTAGGGTTTAGTAGTAGGTAGTCATGAGTAGGGAGACTAAGACTTAGTGATATTTCGGTACCTCTCTCTAAGAGAGCTTGTAACTATAAAGGTCACCTTTGACCAGCCATAACTTAATGCTCGGGTGAGCAAATTCAGTGATTCTTTTTGCTGCGGACTGAGGGGAGTCTAGACTATAGAGATGTGTAGTCGACGTTCGGCCCATTATCTCCCAAATTTGTCCCTTCAATTCTTTGGATGTAGTCAGGAAAATCCTCATTTTTTTTACAAAACATGGCTTCTTGCTTGGCCCACAATTTCTGTAAATGAAATCACATCACCGGAAACAACTCCATATCATTTGAAAAAAAATGAAAACAAAATAACGATATACAATCATGAAACATTCGTGCGATAAAAAATTGCTCAAAATTGCTCAACATCCACCAAAAACATTTAAAACAAGAATTCATGCTTGCCTAGCACCTTCCACTGTCGCATGCGTCGCGAGTACTGTAAGAAGGTTTTCGTCCCAACTGTCTCTTTTTGATTAGAAACTGCGTCTTGCTGGTTTCTTCGGTTTCCGGAGTAAAAGAGGCTTGCGTCGCGAGTACTATCGCGTGCGTCTTAAGTACTGTAAGAAGGTGTCTGTCCCAACTGTCTCTTTTTTATTAGAAACTGCGTCTTGCTGGTTTTTTCGGTGTCCGGAGTAAAAGAGGCTGGCTCCACTATACTCCTCTGAGTGCCCCTACTTGGTCCCGTATCGACTTCTTCATCCTTACCCCCCCCTTGAGTGCCCCTACTTGGTCCCATATCGACTTCTTCTTCCCTACCCCCCCGTTGAGTGCCCTACTTGGTCTCACATTGACTTCTTCTTCCTTACCCCCCCCTTGAGTGCCCCTACTTGGTCCCTTATCGTCCTCCCTTCCCCCCCCCCTCATATCCAGGCACAACATTTTCTTGTCTTTTTCTCCTCTTAGGTTGTAATTACGAACGTTTTCACTATTTCCATTGGTTCCTTTGTGGAGTAGGTTACGAACTCGATTTTTTCCGACCCTACTTGTGAGGGCATTACTTGCAAGGTCCTCCATAAAACACGATGAATAATAACTCTAATAAAAAACACAAAATCCTTACACTCAATACCAACAAATAAATAGGGGCGAAAAACCGTCGGGAGAGGGAAAAAAACAGGTCAACACTAACGATGAAAACAAGGGATAAAGGCAATAGAGGGCGAAAAATGGAAGAAATGGGCTGCGCGTGTGAAGGAAAGGGTAGAAGACATGAATGATTAAACGGTTCTTATTTTTTGAAAGGCGATAATTGGGAAATGAAAAAACGTTCGAAGTTTCGGTAAAAAGCGTTTCCGTTGCACGGTCGCACGGTCGCTAATTTTACATATAAATGGGCGCTTCAAATGTTTTGCGTTTCGTCGGGCCGTCAGTTTGGGTGAGAAAACGTCCGCGCGGCGCGACGCGTTGCAAAACGAAAGTGAAGGGGGGCGACGTGGCCGTGTGCCGTCGATAGTCTCACACAACCACACTGCCTCCGGAGGCCGAAAATCGCAAGGTTCAGTACTGTAGTGTAGTGTAGTGTAGTGTCCTCTTTAGAGAGCGTCACGTTATGAACCTGTTTGAAACGACCAGGATAAATTAAAAAGCGCGATGGCAAACCATCTGAGTCCGGGTACAAAAGGGGTGGCAATGCCAAAACTGAGAAATTAAAGCAGGGCAATATAAAACAAAGAAAGCAAGTTCCGTTGCATAACAGGAGAGTATAATTTTAGCTGCTGTCGTCAAAATGCGCCGCGTCGCCGATACAAAGAAACAGAAAAAAACTAGGAGAAGAACGGAAATACTTGTTTTTTAGGCTGTCTTAATTTTAGGATCGATTCCCGAATTGGGCGAATCAATTTCTTTTTTGCGACGCATAAGGAAGTTCACCCAAGTTTTAACGCGCAAATTCGGTACATTCTTTTATAGATTGCGCTTAATAAAATACGCCCCCCTGCTGCTCGCAATCATTAAGCTTTCACAACTTTATCGTTGCTGTTCATCGCGGTTTTGAAAACAACCGGAAAGGTTTCAATGCAGCTGAGCCTAGGAGTCCCACTCGTGATTTTTTTTCAATTTTCTAAGAATATTCGTTCTTTTTTCATGATTTTGAACTTTTTGTAATCTTCGTACACTTTTCGCTCTACAGAAAAAAATGAAAAAAGGGAAGTGAATTGTGAATTTGTGATTGCTCATTGTTGACATGTTTTTAGGGTTTTATTTATTATAAAGGCAAAGTGGGTCAACGCATTTTATAAACAATGCATTTGTTCCATGCGCATATTTATTATTTTTCTGGCATGTCATGCAAGTGTTTTATGCGAAAGGGACCTCTGTGGAGCTGCAATCTTGAATGTCCAAAATGCAAGGAATCTGCGGAATGTACGAATTGTAAATACAAGTCGCTGGTCGTAATGTTGATATCAATAATTTACGCTATCGGTCTCAATATTTCACATCGTCATCAAGATTTCAATGTGCAACACTAAGTGACTTGATTGTTTGAACTTTCGGGTTTGGAGCAAATGACTTAAAATACGTTCGTATCGTATGATACATCTCCTGTATCTGCGCCAAATATAACTTGTGCGCAATTTCGTACAAGAAATCAAAGTAATCGTCGATGATTGGCTCTACTGTAGACTCCAATAGCGATCAGCGGTGTGCTGAAGTGATGCGCGTCACATCGTTTGACAAGGCATTCAGATATGATAACTGTGCATTAACGTATCGAGGAGAGAAATAGAATTCACGCTACGGACATTACGATCGTCTCAAAGTTGAGCCATTGAACGGTCAGATTCTGGTGCAATCTGCTATATTCATCTGTGATGATACCCATAAATCAAAGAAAATGTTGCAATACCCATTGAAAAATACTGCTGGTTTTACTTGCTCTGCGCTGTTGATTGGTTTGATCTGAATGTTGCATAAGCGTGTTTGGCACTTGACTGTAATCGAGACTATTCAAAACCCACCAGTAAAATGGTCTTGTGCTCATCAGTTTAACATTTGTATCTGCGGCATTCTACTTGCTGAAAGAACAGTAATCCTTTCAGAGCATACTATCATAAGCTTTATCAAAAGCACACACCTATATTCCATCCGAGTGCAAGGAAACAAAAGAAATGAAAATATGAAAAATCACAATGACACATAGACATCGCGTCGATTAGACTAACTACGATGTCGATTTTGCCATCGGTCATATCCCCGTGAACCATATGTTTACTGTCCAAAGACAATTGGAAACATACATATTCTTACCCCATACTATACACATACTATGTGTGGATTACAAAAAAGCAGCAACAAAGGACCAGAGCTTACCAAAACTACCAACGACCAACATATTTAAAAATCCCTGCACTTAAATACCTGCACTCAAAAATGCAAGTACGTCTAGTGAGTTGTATTCTTGAAGACAAAAGAATCACAGTTTCCAATGCAGCCCACCATATGCGTGAAAACATACAACCATTGTAGAATGCGACAATACAGAATTACAACTAGTGTTGGGTATCGGGTAAATTCATATCGCGATAATTGCGATATTCGATATATCGAATATCGATCGAGCAGATTCCTCGATATATCGTACCGGGACCAACATAAATTATCGCGATATATGTCGCAAAAAAATGGGTGTCTGTACAATATGGG
>JBBHKE010002393.1:83577-190196 GCA_037447655.1 Zygnema cylindricum | reverse complement strand
AATACTCAAAAGATCTAGAAAACATCTAAAATATCTAGAAAACATCTAAAACGTATGTACATGGTTCACCATACACTGTACTGACAAAAATCTAAGTGTTTGGACCAGAATTGTCCACTAACAATATCTATACCCTAAAAATCCGGGTGATTTTATCACGTCTACATTCATTGGCGGCCCTACACACTAATTAACTTAAAGATATCAATTCGTGTAGATACTACAAAAATCCACACTAAATTTGGTCAATATTGAACAGTTGGTATTCCAAAAATATTCTAAGTTCTAGACTCAAATTTCTAAGGCTTACTATAGCTTACTTTTCAATTGACTGTTGAAGGCCATGGGCATTAAGACTCGGCTGCGATCCACTCCCAGTAGGAGTCACACTTGCACCAGCAGGTGGACCACTAGGGCTAATAGGAGCACTTACAACAGGAGCTGACCCATTATCAAACCTGTTAACGGAAGCAAACCCAAAGAGAAATGCCTAAAAGACTAGATCAATATTGTAAGATATGTTACTCCCAAAGAAAGAGGTCTTTCAACCAAACAAACATGTACTACAAGCAAATTAGAGACAATAGAGCATAAAACACCTTAAACGGCACTCAGTGCTCTCATTTCCTTAAATCTTGTGTACAATGTACATTCTATATTGAATTGATCAATTCTAATTGAACAAAATACTCAAAAGATCTAGAAAACATCTAAAATATATAGAAAACATCTATAACGTATGTACATGGTTCACCAGACACCTTACTGACAAAAATCTAAGTGTTTGGACCAGAATTGTCCACTAACAATATCTATACCCTAAAAATCCGGGTGATTCTTATCACGTCTACATTCATTGGCGGCCCTACACACTAATTAACTTAAAGATACCAATTCGTGTAGATACTACAAAAAAATCTACACTAATTTTGGTCAATATTGAACAGTTGGTATTCTAAAAATATTCTAAGTCCTAGACTCAAATTTCTAAGACTTACTAAAGCTTACTTTTCAATATAACAGGCATGATAAATAGGACACGGTCCAGGTCCGTGTAACGGGCATGAAAAACAGGACACTGTCCATGCTCGTGTAACGCGTATTGATTTACTAGTCAAATAAATAACCTCAATTAGGGTACTTTCGCATGTAACCGAAACTTAGTCTTGTTACTTTGTTATTTTACGAAGAACCTCCGTACAACTTTCAAAGCATTTATATGTAAAGAAATGAAATCGTAACTTTAGATTGTGACGGATGTAGACGTGGGTGTAATTTGTGACGATTGTAGACGCGTACAAAACTCGCGACAATTGATGACGTTTACAAAATAGAGACGGTTATAGACATCTAGCTACTTGTAACATTGTAGATGTCTAGGGTTCGTGACATTTTGACGTCACGTGTACTTATGATAACGTTGACGTCACAAATTCCAAAACATTCCGCCATGGTTTCCTGATTTTGTTATTTCGTCCATTCTCACTCTACTTGCCACCAAAATAAGCTAAAAGACAGCCAAAATAAATATTTTTTATAGATCTTTCATTTGATACCTTTCTTGCCTTTTTTCATTGCAAGAATTGTGAGATAGGCATTAGTGGGAGAGGGAGAGAGAGAGAGAGGCGCTTTCACAGACTTCACTTTTGCAAAATGGCGTCCGTTGGTCGAAACCCCCTCAAGGAGCCCTATACGGAAAAAGCGTAGGGAAAAAAGTCACGCACATGCTGGAAACGTGCGGAGGGTGTTTTTTTTTGTACTCCACGCTCAAAAATTGTTAAAAACTTCTGGCACGTGAGACAGCATCTGCCTATTCGTTTACCTCATGGAACTTTATTTAAAATCACCTCGCGAGTTGATATTAAATAAAGTTTCGATATGAGCTGGAAGGACGCGAAATTGGGTCGAAATGCGCTTGACGACAAAATGCTTCGCGTTACACGACAAATTGCAATATATTTAAAGTTGTAAAGTAACGCAACTTGTACGGTGTCAATTTCATTTTTTTGGTACGGTTGAGGATTTTCTCGTTTTTTTCTAAGTTATGGAGGAAAAAGACAGAAAATAACTGTAACTTTATCACATGCGAAAGTACCCTAACTTGTGTTCGCTTTCCAGTAGTGAGCCGCTTTAGTCTATGTTCATGTGGTCGACGCTGTAACAAGTTAGACAACTAGAGTAATTCTCAACCGTCTATATTGATATGAATCAAATCTGAGTGCTTTTTCCCTTGTTGACGACATTACCCGACAAAAAATTTTGTACTACAGAATAGCGAGCAGTCATTGTACAAACCATAGTTCAAAAATAGGCATTTTTATGGTATGCCTTTGGTTAGCGTCTTTAACGTAAGTTTTGTTATGGGCTTTTCATGTGATCTTCTTTTTTCGCTACTTTTATCAGCGACCGTCCGATCGTATGAATCCGACTGCCTAAATAATTTATTTGGTCATAATGTTTTAATTGGTCCAACTTTTGGTCTGAATGTTTTAATTGGTCCGAATACGTCCAAATACAATATAGGTCTTAAGGTCATATTGTATGTTTTGCATACAATAGGCATATTGTATGAGCCTACTTCCACCTATTTTTGAACTATGTTACAAACTGACACATTTAGTACATTACACTATTTAAATTACGCGGGAGATTTTCCTCCTGAACTACAGTACAGTACTGTACCTGTACAGTACTGTACCTGTACAGTTCAGTGGTAGACACTATTTTAGAATGTAGTTTCATCAAGAAATTTTGTAATTGTACGGCCAACACAACTGGTTGTTATAGTAATTTTGGACGATGTTCCGTTGCGTAGAGCCTGTAGGCCATGTGTTTTGAAATGAGTGGTACCATGAAAGTTTTTTTTGTTCAGTTATTAAAAATCGTAAAATATTCACACCGACCGTGAACCTCTACCAGGCGTTTTGAGTAATCATACGGACACGTTTACTGGCAGTAATATTTGTATCACTTCTCCACCAGGTCTTGCCAACGAAGCACCAATTGCGTACGTGCTGGATTGCGATTGGAACCACGTAGGATCGTGTTCAGCCGGCCGAGACTATTGAAATATTTGAAAAGTACAAAATTTGAACGGCGTATTTGTACGCGCGGGCGAAATTTAAGATTTGTAAAGCTGTATTAAATTTCAATTTGTATATGCGCGTATTTTATCGATATACAAATTATGCCATTATGTTTCAAACCATAGTTCAAAAGTAGGTGTTTTTATGGCAGACCTTTGGTAGGCGCACACAACTTGGCACAAAACTCGCGTAGAGTAGGCATAATATATGTGTGTGCATTGTGCACACTCTTGTACGAACGTACGAATCTAACGTATCATCATAGTACATCGCACGCCGCCGGACGAAATTTTTCAGCTAATTGACACGGTGTAGGATGAGTTGTGTTATGGGCTTTTCATGTGATCATCTTAGATCGCTACTTTGATCAGTGACAGTTCGATTGTCCAAATATGACGGTTAAAACAAAAAATACCTCAGGAGTCACAGAAAAAAAAATATTGTCCGATTTTCTTTCAAAATTTAGACATGGCGTTTAATTTTCTATCGATCGATGTGCAACTCAACCCTGTTACTATTTTTTTTCATTTTGCGACCAATACAATATGGGTCTTAAGGTCATATTGTATGGGCCTACTTTCACCTACTTTTGAACTATGTTTCAAGGTACGTCCCCATGTAGGCGATACTTTGAAAAAGTATTTTGGACTGTAGTGAAGTATTCCGTACTACTTTGAAAAGCGTCCCTATGTGCGAAAATGAAATCGGAACTTTGGAATGTGACGGGTGTAGATGTGGGTACAACTTGCGACGGTTGGAAACGACTTCGAAACTTACTATGAATGTTGACATACGCGATAAATACGACGGTTGCAAACGTCTACAATACACGCGGCAATTGGTGACGTCTCAAAAACTGACGACGAATGTTCACGTCTACAATGACAAATGTTGTCACAACTCCCGCGACATCACGTGACATCGTAATGTTGACCGTGACATTGTAGACATCAGACCACATCAGACCATGAGTGGTACCGCTGTCACACTCCTACCCTACTACCACTGTCACACTCCTACCCTGCTACCGCTGTCACACTCCTACCCTGCTACCACTGTCCAACTGACTCCTCTCCGCCTGCGTATTTTTACAAAACCAAGAAATTGTATACTTCGCAATTTCTTCCTTTTCCACACCTGCTTCAAAAATTTTATCTATTGCGGAGAAAAGGTAATCTAAATTTAATCTATTGCGGAGAAAAGGTAATCTGTTGCAGAAAAACTGCCAGGAAACCTTTTTGCTGAGACGTATTTACGAGTGCTTCATCGCAATTTAAAAAAAAAAAAAAAAAAACAACAATTTCAAGAGCTTTGCATTGTGTGAGACATGGAGTGTGAGGGAGCATGATGGTGGAAGTGGGAGAGAGTGTTCGGTAGGTGGAGAGCGTACGGTAGAAGGAGAGAAGCTACTCTCTCGCGGATTTCACCTTGATGAAATGACGTTGAAAGCGAAAGACCCCTGAAAAAAAAAACCGTACAGGTCGCAAAGCGACATTTTTTTTTTTTTTTTTGATCGACCTAAAATTTCCCCCCTCGTGTGGCGCGTGCGTGGACCGTTTTTCATTCGCCATTTCCGAGGTACTTTCTTTGAAATCAAGTCGCGAGGTGATTTTTGATGAAGTTTTTGACGGGCTGAATTCTCTTGCCCGGGGGTCGAAAAAAGGAAAACGCCAAAATTCGCTAACATGACGACAAACAGGCAGTACACTCAAAGTATCGACTTGACGTTTGCAGTACTTTTAAAGAATTGCTTTTATTGTACGGTTAAAGTTTTTCTCGTACGGAACTGCGTTTTGGGTGAAAACGACAGATTAAAGTCGATACTTTAATACATGGGGACGCACCCTCAAACGCAAAATCCTTTCCGCGAAGTAAAAGTACACCGCGAATCGTAATTAGAGTAATGAAAAAATTAGAGTAAAAAAGCCAAAAAAAACAATTAGAGTAATTGACGCTAATTTATGTGATGGAGCTTTTTCAACTATGAAGTTTACTCTAATTTATTTAGTTATTCTATATTGGGTTATGTCGGCGATAATTATGTGCGCGATAATTATAAACACTAAATTACGTAGACGTACAAAATGTGTCAGTCCGGTATAGTATTGACGTCATTATGACGCTAATAATATTTGTCGCATTGAATGTCAGTCAATGTTCACACTGACGACGATGCTGTCTACTGACGAGAGTTATGCGAAAGGCTTTTTTTTAATGTGATTGATTTTTTTGTTTAGTGCGATTTCACGTGCGAGCGCGATTCTATTAACTCATTTTATGTACCTTTTTACTTATAAAAGTACAATTTTGCACGGTCAGACGTCGTCCGTACTCCACACTATTTAAAATAACCTATATTAGAATTTTTTACTCTAATTAAACCTCACCTAAATTAGAATAATGAAAAAATTAGAATCGATTACTCTATTTGATGTGATATAGTCGAAATTTCGAGCGACCGAATTAGAGTAATTTACTCTAATTACGATTCGCGGTGTAGCGTCAGAGGGATATCCGCCGTCAAAGATTTTTTCGTCGCTTTTCGAAGATTTGAATCCATCCTGTACGAAGGCACATGACCTTTGTAAACATGACCTTTGTAAAATGTTCGATTGTAATCGCTCGTCCGCGCGTGAATCATATATGTTGCTTCCAAGTGTACCAATCGAAAATTCCAGTGTGTAGCAAGTCTCTTCTTGGGGAGAGTTGAGGAGACTTGCCACACACCGGACAGAAGGAGCGTTTGCTTCGAAAACTCGAAATCGAACGGTCGAAATACTCGCCCAAAATTTTGGAGAATCTTGATGAATCTCCAGTAATCATGTTTTATAAAAATAAAAAAAAACAGTACGGCCATGTACGAAAATGCGCTGGCCCTGTACGAAAATGCACTTTTCCAATAATGAGCCTCACTTTTTGCCTGATGGAGGTTCACCCTAAATCTTAATTTGTATACAATGTACTTGCGTACCAAGTCATCGTACAGCACAACAATTGTACTCTTTGCACACGCCTTTGTCTTCTACACCAGCTCATTTTTGAGGGTTCTTGTTTTTCCGCGTGACGAAAAAGCGTGACGAAAAAGAGCTGCCGAAAATAGTGTGACGAAAGAGCGTTACGAAATAACTTTTGGATTTTCAGTTGGATTTTGGTATACTCTGACTCGCATCATTCTACAACGTGATTATGATGTTTTTAGGGAGCCCACACACAAGTTGGTTCCCCTTGTTAATGCCCTGAGGTGAACCGGATGCACCTTTAGTTAAGATTCTTTCGTTATTTGTTATTGAGTTAACGTGGTGATAAAGTTTGGTGAAACTATAGTTTTAATGATAGCTTGCCAAAATTTAATGTACCGATTGAGCTGAAAATCCCCATGTGATCAATAGCAACTAACATCTTCAAACACTTCCGCAAAAAATAAGAGTCGTAGGAGGAGGCAGCTCTTGTGTCAATGGTTCCTAAGGTTGTTTCCTCTAGTAACATGTGAGAGTCTAACGAATTATCCCAAACTTATGAGTGCGTACGTGAATGTGGTCGAGAGTGAATCGACATCACAATGATCACGAGGCCCGACCAACATCGCTTTGATATGGCCAGTCACAACACCCATAGAGTCAACCAATGACGGGGACAAGGTTATAAGTTTGACGTCTCGAACCGAGAGTCCTTTGGTGCTTTCGACGAATCAGGGAAGCTAGATGGTCTCGATCTTCCATATTTCAATACATCTTTAGCATGGAGATCCAAATTATAGCTTTTGTTTAAACCTTCACAAAAGATTGGAATCTTAAACTTATTTCAAATTTTGTGATTTTAAAAGTCCGGTGGCAACGTCTGTGCTTTGGTGGTGGAATTGTTGTCTTTACTTCGACCTGTATTCCGCTAGTCACATAACAAGACAATAGAAAAACGTTTTAAGGCCATGTTGAACCCGCTACTCTTACATAACCTACGCCTTTAAAAGGTTTTTGGTCTGCCTTTTTATCCATCAATGGATCCCCAAAGTACCGTTTGATCATACTAAATTCCTAAATCACAATCAAAGGTACCCCAAAAAGTTGGCGATGCCTTTTGATCTCTCTCTCTCTCTCTCTCTCTCTCTCTCTCTCTCTCTCTCTCTCTCTCTCTCTCTCTCTCTCTCTCTCTCTCTCTCTCTCTCTCTCTCTCTCTCTCTCTTCTCGCTTTCTTTCCCTTCAAAACTTTCTTCTAGCTTCATGTGTAGTTGAGCTTGAATCGGTGGGAATACTTCTAAATACTTTGTTTGTGCCTGAGGTTAGATGTAGCTGGTAGAGTAGAGGGTCTAAGTTCCAGCATAGAGGAGCCATAAATTTTTATGGGTGCAAAAAAACTCTCAAAGGTAGTCGTAGTAATGTTTATGGTGAGAGCTATCAATTAGTTGTCGATCGTTGCAAAGGAAAGAACTAAGGAAGGAACCAAGTTTATTAAACCACCATTGCCTTTCTCGTCCTTATCGAATGACATTGGGCATTATCAGAACTTGTTTGGGTACTACGGAAGTATCCACCTAGTCTCGGTCTTTTGATTTGCCAAAAGATTTAGAAGATTCCACTTTCTCTATCAAAGATCCCATCTTTTGCTAGTTTGCTTCTTAATACCCTAAAGGAAACATTGGCGGGTTAGGTGACGGTCAAGCAGGTGACTGCTCGACAATTGGAAAAGGTCGTCCCTAGGGCTGATAAAGGGGCAACAAATAGCAAAGGAGGCACAGATGTTGTTGGGGGCTTCTCAAACGAGTGGAAAGCTAGTCGTCGGAATGAGCGTTGTCTTCCTCGTACGAGAAAAACAATTCGAAAAGGTGAGCCTTGTTAGAACTCCACCTATTGCACCTGCTCACACTCCTCGATAGACAAGTATTATTAAGAGAACCACTGTTGGACATGTGCTTTAAGGACCATGCCTCTATTTTTCTTCCTCGATGCAGTTCTCCCCCCTCCTCCTTCCTCCCTCCTCCCTCCCTCCTCCCTCATTTTGAATTAGTATGAATAAGTTATTCTCCTTCCTCTTGCCTCCCTCCTTCCATCTCCTTCCTCGCTCGTTTTGAATTAGTATGGATAATATATCCTCCCTCTTGTTGCCTCCCTCATCCCTCTCCCTCCCTCGTTTTGAATTAATGTGGATATATTTTGCCTCTCTCCTCCCTCGTTTTGAATTAATGTGGATATATTTTGCCTCTCTCCTCCCTCCTCTCTTTGCCCTCTTCCTCCTCGTTTTGTGTTGGTGTGGATAAATTTATCATCCCTCCTCCCTAATCCTCCGACTTTGACCCTTTAAAATTTTGATGTAGTATTTCATTCCAATAAGAGGGAGAGAGGAGTGGTAGTGTAAATATAATAAGGGATCGAATTTACTCCTAAATGGGTATGTAAGTGTTTACATTTTCAAGTTATGAATTTAGTTGATGTCCGCGAAAGAGTTGTACAAATAGGAGTTGTATTTAGAAAGATACAGCCATTGGTGTTTTTACGTAACAGTGGTGGGTCAAAATAAAAAGTGCGTGTGCGTTGTAGCGGGTTAAGGGTCAAATTAGTAGCGAAATTTCAGCCGTACGGTTTTTAGGGTGGCAAATGAATCAATAAGTCCTTTGGTATGCGTGATGGTTGATTTCATATTGCTCTCATCATTGTTACTTGATGAAATTACGTAGGTACACCGTGAGTCGCTTTTAGTGTTGAAAAAATATTAGTGTAAAGAAAAAAAAAATGTTATTAACGCTATATTGGGTTTCATGACCTCGCGCCAATAAAACTTTAACTCTAATTTATCCATCTAAATAAATGGATCTCTCGAGGTTAAAAGGGGGGCGGGGGAGGTTATGAGCATATTTAGTTTTCACGGTGGGATGATAAAGCTAATCATATTGTAGAACCCACAAGGACCTTTTCCAAACAAGAAGCATCATGTTCAAAACTGGCTATTTTTGTTGAAGTGGTTATGAAATGGAAGGAGTTCTAGGTGCTCCGTGGTTGTTGTTGTCACATTGTTCTCATAAAAAAATGTGAATGAAAATGTGAAAATGTTAAGTGTAAATGTTGCTATAAATGCAATACATACATTGACCGAGAAAAAAACAAAAAAAATGGAAAAACATGGTTAGACAAATGCTCACAAATAGAGAGCCGTGCTTGTCATCAGAAACATATTTAAGAATAATTATTTTAATCCACAAACCTAAAAAGGCAACATAATTAGCCGCCACTACCTCGCTGCACTGCTTTTCACTATATATAATATTCACTATTATATATTTCACTATTATACCAAATCTTTCAAAAAAAATAACAAAACCAACAAAATTGTAGTCGGTATTTAATGACTTCCACCAATTTGCTGCAATGCTCTTTATTCACCCAATTGATTCTCAATCTTCCTGTTGTATAAAACTACAAAAGACCCAAAAGTATTTACAAAAAAAAAAGAATTCTCCAAAAAAATTATGTATCTTCTGATGTCCAATCGCATTCCGCCTACAATCCTTCATCCACTCATTTCAGAAGTAACTCCCCCCAAAAAAGAGCACAATGGAAAAGAAAATTGTCCATATAGACCATTGAGGGCAGCTTTGTCGAAAAGCTCCGTTAGGAGGAGGAGGAGTTTTTGCATAAATTATAGACGCTGAAGTTGGAGAAGGTACATCATTAAACTGAACCTGAACAAGTTGTCCGCGAACAATGCCTGCAAAAATGAATTATTGTTCCAAAGATGAGGACACAAATCTATTTGGAAAGTCAAAGTAAATGGTGTATGTACTTTTCCTGTTTCCAATTCCACAAGCTAGGAGGGGTCAATATATATTAGTATCGTTATTGAAATGGAGTTGGTCTTTGTTTCGTATTTCAAAAAATCATTCTCTCGATAATGTGAACTTTAGTCCATGAACATAAACTTAAACGTAGGGTACTTATAAAGCTGCCGACAATAATGCAAATAAAAGCATTAAGTAGTGACGGAAAACAATTAAGAGTATAATGGTACCACTGCTAGCTTTTTGAATCGTTTACCCTGGTTTACCTTTAACCAGGATAAACAAGAAAGTCGTTAGAAACATTAACAGACACGAAGAAAGTAAACCTGGATTTCTTCATGTGAATACTTCATAAAGTGGGGCTGCCGATTTTGTATTGCATTGACAAAAAACTGCATAGAGATTACATAGAGTTATGCTATTCCTTCCCTATGAAAAGCCTTCATACCTTTGGGATAATCTGAGGTTGATATTTGACAATATACATTAATTAAACTTGCAAGGATGGGTGCCATTTCCTCTTTTGCAATGTCGAGGTAGCCTCTAGTGAACTGGTTATCACCGAAAGCGAGTAAATTAATATCAGTTGTAAAGTTAACGAGCAGTGGTCCATTGGATCCAGCAAGTGCTGAGTACAACCCCACGGTTTTCACCCCTGCAAGATCACGACATATTCTCCATTATGGGTCCTTTAATGCTGAGCTTCATGTCCATTTGATGTCAATCTTAAAAGGGTTAATCTTAATGTTGAAGTCAATGTTAATATCAATGTAACTTTGATGTTAAGCTTATTGTTAATCTTCAAGTTAGTATTCATATTCATCTTATTGTTAACCTTAATAGTAATCTTAATGTCTATCTTCAATGATGTCTTCGCCAAAACATTATTCGATGTCCAGAAAAAAGACATCAAATGAACGTAATGAACCAATGGGCTTATTGGTCAGGGTTGTGAGAAATTGAAGCGGCATGCTTTTCACAAAATGACCAAAATTTCCATGAGCGACAGATAACACTTTTGAAACACAGGAAATTTTATCCCTCAATTGCCTGTATTCATGTGTTACACACCTCACTCCAATTAACATAGATCACTCCTATACTAGCCTACCCTCTTTGGTTTATTCAATGTAAGCCATACAGTGATTTCAAAAAGGCAAAATCAAGAAATTTTGCATAGCACGAAATACGAGTTAATTTGGACTGGACATCAGTTTTTAGAATTATTACATGATTAGTATATCAAAATCAATTTTTAAAACAGTTACAGATACCTGTAAAGTTCAATTTCGTGAAGTCATATTGCATAAGCCAGGTAAGGTTGCCTGTTTCAAATAACGAAAATGTAGCCATTGCAAATCCAAATTCTGGTCCTTGTGTGGGTGTCACTGCTTCAGCTGTCATATTCGCTTGTATTACATAAGCTACAACAAAAAAACAATCATTTCCATGTCAGTTTTATTTCGAATCAAGTTCAATAATGTCTTTTTGCTTTTATTTTCCAATCAAGATAGACTTAAACTCTTGGCCAATATAGCATATACTCCATAGACTTCAAAAGTATTCCAATCGGAAGATTCACAAAAGTTCTAGTCGATGACTTCCATTTTGAACATTAGTGCCCAGCTTACAATCTCCCCGCTTCCATTCTTCCCACCAAGCTAAATGAGATATTACACCACCTTCATACAGAAAACAATACTTTCCGAGCATTCAGTATGTAAAAAACAGATTGTACCCATCAATCATCGCATACATGTACTTCAAACAGCGCAAATGACCAAGTCATGATTAATCATCAAGAAGACATAAGAACTTTGACGTCATCTTTCCCAAAACTGCGGAAGCTAGTGCTCACTTGGTATTTTTTCATATACTGGAGAAAGTATGACGTCCCTCAAAAAGCCTCTGATAGCCGCTGTCATAGAGAACCCACACTAAATCAGCAATTTTCCTGTAGCATATGATATTGGTTAACAATATTCTTGTGAACCGGAAACCAGGTTGTGTTCTTCCTTGGACCTGCCCTGTACACCGCTCACCACTTTTTTTTATGGGTTGGGTTAGCAAGCTCATGATTCTGCTACATCATTGTTACATCACAAGATTGCTTGTGCAAATCTCTGGATGCTTTCCAGACCAGTAAAGATATTGTAATAAATAGATTTGGCTAATTCACCTGAACTATCCACGAGATAAACATTATTTATCAATGACATGAACCGCACTAAGATGATGAGTAATGACTACTTCTACGGTAATCCAACATGCTTTCTAACAAGATCATGTCACAGACTCGTCTGTTCTGAGATGGTCAATGTCACAAATATGGACAATGTCTGCGACCAAGTAAACTGTTAGAGCAGGCCACATTGAGAAATGATACATAACAGTGAAACCAACATAAACCCTCGCTCACACAGAAACTCGGCAGGGAGAGGATTAAAAAATGAAATAGGGGGACTTTCTTGGCAGAATTCGAAATATGAGCATTTCCTAGTTTCTGAAGAGCACCGAGTTAACAGTGACAATCGCACAACTTAGGTGCATCCAAATGTTTATCCGTATGAAAAGCCAATAAACTTACCAATAGAAAACCTGACTGTCTTTACGCTGATGTAAAAAATTTCCGGCTTTTGGATCAAACCGATAGCTTGGCTTTTGTTCACCATGATGGATCCTTCATCGGAACCATTCGTATTCAAATTCGCTAGACTGGATTGTGTCAAGTTGAAGCTGAAAAGTACGATACCATTTAGTCGATCACTTTCTCTTTGAGTCTGCAATGTGATATCTAGAATTTGATCGACACCAGATTCTGCCCAGAACACAGGCCTAAGTTTGTCATACTTCCACATCTTGTAGGGTAATTAGACATAACAATCACTAGCGCTACTGGCCATTATTCACTTTTTTTTGTACCATTACTGCAATTTCTGGCAAGTAGCCTTTTTCTGGTTTTAGCCAAACATCCAATTTAATGCTATTGAGATAAAGTATAACAATGGCTATCGGCGCCACATTTTGGGTGATATTAAGAAGCTCAGCAATACCATAGCACATTCTTCTTGGGGTTCATATTAACACATCCTCTTCATTACTGTCAAGGAAAGAGACTAATAAAAACCACAAACATAAAACAGATATATCTACATACAAGAAAAAAAGGAAGATTTACAAAAAAACACTCAGCTATTGCCATTACAAATGAAACAAAATCAAAACAGTTTAGTTTAACTTCCACTGGGTAACACAGAAACACATTGCACAAGATACTTAAACATAGGTACAAGTTCAACTGTCCCTAGGGTTGAGTTACAATGAATTGCACAAAACACTTACGTGTGAACTCGTAATCGATCTTTCCTGTGTCATAAATATTTAGGATAGCACTTCCAACGTAAGTTTCTGGAACAGGGGATGTCGAGAAGACCTAATAGTCCAAATTCCAATCACAACAAGCATTAACTGCAATTGTTCTTCAAGAAGGACAGATTGATAGTGATAGGGCAACAGTTTAAAAATCTGAAAGCTTCATGCTTTGATTGTGACAGCAACCAAAAAGCTTTGCAGTCATGAACACATTACTATTTTTCATTTTTTTGCTTTGTCTGCAAATGTTTCAAGCATGCATTCATACTGGAAGTAGCTGAGAAATCTTATTTACGTAAGAAAACATTCATTTGTTGACTAACAATAAAATAGATAGTATCCGTGTAAACTAGCATCCATCTCGAAATAATAAAAAGTGTAAATTTTAGCGATAAACTTCATATTCTGACTATCAGCCTTGAACAAAAAATATGTATATATCAATCAAAACGAGTGGAAAGTGTAATTTTTGGCAATAAACCTCACGTTCTTACAATCAAACCTTGAGAAACAGTTGCGTTTATTTCAATCAGTCGAGTGATATTTTTATTTCGAGTTGATTTGGTTTATTTGTTTTTTTTTTTTTAAGTTTGTCCAAAAGAACGACAAAAGGTTATTAGTTGTTTAAGCTGTTCAAAATTTGAGTGGTGCTGTAAGATGGTTCACATTTCAAATTACTATGTCTCATATTCCCTTTCTTATTACTTAATCGTCAGAAAGAAGCTCACATCTGCTCCTGTCATATTGGCAATGAAAGGATTGCCCGAAACTTGTACCACAAAACAGAGAAATAAAAACAGCATTTTTGAAAAGAACAAAGAAAAACGGAGCTGCTCGAAACAGTTTTTCTTAGACTTCCTGCGAAAATAATCCATATTTAGAAAATAAACAAAATGAAATCCCTTCCTCAGAAAAAGCAGGGATTGAGTACTGGAAAGGTTTCCAATGGAAACACTTTTCACCCTTAAGATTGACATTTAGTTCATAACGCCGAACTTAAAGCGTGCGAAAGGTCTTTGAAATACTATATGAGGAAATCGTATACTACAGTACATTATTTAGCGTGTATGTTTTCTTTGTCTCTTAAAACATCTTTTCTCCGTACATACATGTCGGATTGTGGATCTGACGGTTGCGATTGAAAGGTTGTATTCTCAGCTTACGAATGGCGGTCTTAAATTGAAAATTGGACAAATGTGTACGGATATAAGATGTTTTCAGTGGAGAAAAAAACATACACGCTAAATACGATCGACGGTGTACTGTACTGTACAGTATAAGCGACTTATTCCAGGAAAACCCGTATAATACGCATAGTGCAGTACAAAAGTTTGTTTCAATGCGTTTCGCACTTCTGAACTATGGTCAGCATGAAACAAGGCGGGAGCTATTTTCGCCACAACGTTTCTACTTCGCCGTACGCCTGAGTACAAGAAGTGAAAACTTCAAAACCGAACGTTGTCATTTGCGGGGAAACCTCAACGGCATGGAGCACAAAACGACAAAACGTCAGGATTGTGCAAACTACACCGCCCATCGTTATTAGAGTTTATAATACTAAATCGGCTGCGACTTTTTTCTGTCAAAAATAGCGAAACAGTTTTAGCAACGCTATTTGCATAAGTGGACTGAGACCTACCACGTGGCTCTGAACTAAATCGCCATCATTAGTTATAATTTCTCATCAACACTTTTAAATACTTAACGCTAATAACAATGGGCGGTATAGTTGTCGGTGTGCACGAAGTATGAATCTAAATGTTACGGAATTGCAGTTGCAGCCTACTAGACGAGACAAACGTCTTAGGGTAACATTCCATTAGGCGGTCCCAGTAAACGTACGGACAATTCTACTCACAACGTTTACTGGAAGTCCACTCCATTTTGTCGGGCCAGTAACAAACCTTACTCAACTATGATTGGCGCCACATAGGTTACATTCCAGATTCAGAAAATCTCAAAAAAATCTACAAACGGAAAGTCAGAACGACATATCTGTACGACCGGAGGTAGTTTATGATTCGTACGTAAAGTTTGCGGCCAAATTTTGATTTTGAAAATGGAAATCAAAATTTCGAAACGGAAAGGCAAAAAGACGCGGCAAACTTTGAAGGTCGCGGCAAACTTTGAATGTCGGTGGATGTCAGACGGTGCGTGCGAGAATATTTTCGAACTCACCTACATCCAGCGTGGCAGGCGGCAAATGGCCTGTACGACGTGCACGCCTGTAATCGCTTGTTCAAAGTAGATATGTATTTTTTTTTTTGACGTGTACCAATGGCAATGATCTTGTGGCCCGATTGCTTCGCGGATCTCAAAAGTAAAACATCCAACGGTCAGGAATTACGCCTACATCATTGGAGCTTCCCGACAGCTTTCCAGTAACGATGTTTCGTCTGACAAAAAAAAAAATGGTACGGCTCTGTACGGTGATGTACGAAAACGTACGGCGTCCAGTAACGAACCCCACTTTTCGTCTAATGGAATGTTACCTTTAGGCCGTGGTTCCACTAGGCGGTGTCAGTAAACCATAGTTCAAAAGTAGGTGAAAGTAGGCCCATACAATATGCCTATTGTATGCAAAACATACAATATGACCTTAAGACCCATATTGTATTTGGACCTATTCGGACAAATTAAAACATTCAGACCAAAAATTGGACCAATTAAAACATTCGGACCAAAAATTTTTATTTACACCGTCAGATTTGGACGATCGGACGGTCGCTGATCAAAGTAGCGATCTAAGAAGATCACATGAAAAGCCCATGACACAGCTTACGATAAAGGCGCCGACCAAAAGCCTACCATAAAAACGCCTACTTTTGAACTATGCAGTAAACGTAAAAATGCGTTTACAAAAAGCCTTCGTTCCATTGTGTCGGGTCATTAACAGACTTTTTTATTGCGTGGCACATGTTGTTTGGTTCCACGTAAGAAACCATTCCGATCGTGTGAATCTATATAAAATCTTTGACAGCAAGGTGATAACGCAATATCTGTACCACCGAAGGTAAAAAGTGACTCGTACAAATTATTGAATAAAATATGTACGATAGGACGAAACTTAAGATTTGTAACAGCGTACGAAAATGTTAGAATGATGTCATAATGGTTAGTGGATAGCAATAGGAGCGTGAAAGAATATCCTCCGCCAAAGATTTTCTCAAGGCTTCCAGTGGCCTCGCATCCACTCTCGCAAAAAGCACATGACCTATGCGACGTGTATGCACCTGATCGCGCGTTCATCGTGGACATTTTTTCACTTTTCCACGAGACGCAATGTTATACGTTCAGGCCATGAAAATTGAACTCCACGTCACTTTTTGCAAACCGGAACGTTATGCTGATGGCGTATCTATTATTGCATCCGACGGTCACAGTTTACGCCCAAAACCTTGGAGAATCAAATCAGTCATTAAGTAAAAAAAAGAATTGGTTCGAAGCTTTACGAAACAGTACGACATCTAGTAAGCAACCTCATTTTTCCCCGAATGGAACGCCACCCTTAGGTTGCTTCTCCATCAGGAGCGGACAATAATCGTACGATACTTTTATTGGCAGTAATATTTCGTTCACTTCTCCACCAGGTCGTGTCAACAAATAATCTATCGTGTACGTGCTTACCTTCAATTGGATGCACGTAGATTCGTGTTTTGACGGCGAGCGTCGTCAAAGATTATAAAAGCATAATGTCTAAACTCATATCCGTACAACAAACCGCAAAATAATATGACGGGAATGTATATTTTGTACAATCCTGTTTTGTCGTTGTATCAAACCCAAATCGGAAATTTGAAGAAAGCAGGCGCAGCAAATGCCGGATGACGATGGATGGTGGTGGAGGTGTCACGACACATTCTTCAACAAACTTTTTGCGGTGGTTTTTGTCGGATGTGATTCCCGCCTATCTGAATGCGCGTGGCAAATTTTCGAAGGCTCGCGACTCGTACGCGACCTATCCACGCGTAAACATTTTACACGTCCGGTGATTGGCTATTCTCCTCTCTAGGAGACTAGCTAATCACTGGACGAAGTGACCGCTTGCTTCGAAAAGACATAATTGGACGGTCAACGTTGTCACCCAAAAGTTTGGAGAATCTTAACGAGTCTCCAGTAATCATGTTTTATATATAAAAAAAAAGCAGTACGGCTCTGTACGGAAATGAGCTAGATATGTACGGAAATGTAATTTTTCCAGTAATTAACCCCACTTTTCGCCTAATGGAGGTTCACCCTTATTCGTACGATAAATAGCTCTGTCGGATCAACTACAGAACTGCATTTCATAGCTCGCATGCTTCAATCGTCGATTGCGTATAGTCCATATCTAACGACCCTGTTTTTTCCACGCTTCAAGAAGAATCGCAAACAAAAAAAACTACAAAATGCTTGTAATAAAAATCTCACATTAAGGGTGGAACTCCATTAGAGAAAAGGTGAAGGTTGTTTATTGGACGCCGTACGTTTTTGTACAAATTCATACCACTTTCTATTTTTTTCAAGGGAAACATGTTTACAGGATGCCTTCAAGTTTCTCTAAGCGTATGAGTGTAAAGCTTGACTTTTAGATGTTTTGTTTTTTCAAATCCACAAAACAATCGCGCAAACCATCTTAGGTGTGGATAGTGTCCTCGTAAGGACACTACCGAAGACACTCGCCACACACTGGACGTGTACAATTGGAACACGCGACAAAGAAAAAAATCCACGATGAACACGCCATGACAGGCCTACACTTTTAAAAATGTAGTGTACAAAATGTGTCAGTCTGTACTAAAACCTCTCGTGATTTTATATAAAAAAAATTGTCAAATAAACACGTCGATATGAAAAAATGAGTGTGTCGACACGAGAATGCGCATTCAAGTTTGATTTTAGGTAAAAAAGACAGAGGAAGATTGCACGAACTTGCATTCACGTGTTCAAATGATGATTACGTGACCACACATTCTATTGGCTACAACATTGGAATGAGTATCTAAATAAGTATTAATGTATAAATTAATGTTAACTTTATTTGGTGTTATACCATTTAGCCCAAAATAGAATTAGTAACAATATTTTTTTCTTTACCTTAACCATTTACCACACTCATATCGATTCATGGTGTACTTCTCGTTATAAATTTGATTTTTGGAGGACAACGACAAAAAAAAAAACTTTTATTTCGACCTATGGGCACACCCTTTAATTTAGATATATATTCTTACAATGTAGCTTGCTATAGCCTGTATTCACATGGTTGACGTTTAAACATGTGCGAATGAGCTCACATCCACTTTTGCGTGTCAACAACACTCTCTTTCATGTCTCGACGTCGTGAATTATGACTTTCTATTGTAAAACTGTAAAAAAAACGAACAACTTTAATACATACTATGACATTTTGGTACACTACACTATTTAATGTATGTCAAAATTAGAGTGATTGACGCCAAACAAACCGTACTTATACTAACGTAAAGCAAAGAATTGAATTATTAATTTTATTATAAGTTCAAAGTCCATAATTTATTGGTGTCGAATTAGTGCGTTATAAAAATTACCGTCGATTTACAGTGTAGTTTAATAAATCTTGTATATCTTTGTACCATGTCGTATACTTTATTTAAAAAAAAAACATATTTATCAGAAAATTTATGAAGATTCTCGAATGGTCCAGGCGTAAACTTTGACGGTTCAATGTGGTTGTTTTTCACTTTCGCGGAGTAATCGCTTCCTTGAACCAGTAGCCATTCACCTTCTGCAACCTCCCTTGAAAATGACACTGGCTAGCTACAAACCATGTAGAAACGCTAGTCATAATATAGATTAGTGTTAAATGTTTTAATGAAGGAATTACCTAAATGTCGTAGAAGCTATGTGAAGTAACTTACACAAACTTTCGTGATTCCACCCTTGATACGACACATGTTTAAGACTCGTTTAGTGGCACAACTTGATGGAAACGTGAATTGAGAAATTAAACCAGTAAATGTCTCTGACCAATAACTACAACTCTTGAATGATGGATGGGTTAGGCCTCAAATATATTAAGCGGTCCCAATAAACATCTCAATACGTTTACTAACATTGATATCATACAAAATCATTTATTAGGTTCGTGCCCGTAAACAAATTTTCGCTTACGTGTTTTATTTTTATTGGTACCACGTAGGCTTATGTTCAAACGTTACTAATAATCAAAGATTTTTCAAACGTAAAATTTGCATGAAAATTTGTCCGTGCGGACAAAAATTGCAATTTGTAAATCGTACGCAAATTGAAATTTTTTACGTGCTTACTATATTATTGTACAAACTTTATTATAATATTTTTTAACTTAAACATCCTTCCACTAAGGTGAATGGATGACAAAAAGAGCGCCAAATAGCATCTTATGCAAAGGATTTTTTCGCGACTTTTAGTGTATTTGTATCCAACTTGTCGAAAGGCACATGGCCTATACGACGTGTAAGGTTTTTATCAATGTTTATCGTGAATATTATCTAAATTTTTCAGGTGGACCAATTGCACATGACTAGTGTGTGGCTACGTGAAAAAAGACGAGATGACAACACCACGTCGGCAATGCACAGCGGAATAGTCCCAAAGATTCACTCGTATTAACAGCAGTGATACACGACATACACAAAAAGAATTAGAACTTTATTATTTAGGAAGAGATCACAAGATTGAAAGCACGTTGCAGAAATCTACTTCTAATAGAGTTGCCTTTGAATAGGCCCGCGGAACTATTAATACTAGCTAGCTGTTGGTCAACCAAGTGCGACACTTATGTACACGTTAACCTTCTCGATCAATCGACTATCCAAACTATATTATAGAACAACACCGATTAATCTACAATCAGCTGCGTTGCTATACTACTACGCTTAGTTGAAAAATGGTATTTTACAATCTATCTCCTTAGTTAGTCCATAATTATTTTATTGTTCTCAGACTTGTCGTAGTCACTAAGAACTTGCAGGCAGCTATGGCTGCCTCAAGCAGATGAGAAGACAGGTAGAAAATAAAGCTTCTACAAAAGATATATCTACCAAGGTCAATAATTGATCTTGTGACTTCCCCGATGATAGCCGTATGGATCAGCCATCCGCCTTATCCGGTAGGTGTTGTCAATAGCCTATTTTAGCCAAAGATACTAACAGAAACTCCCACAGACTACCTCAAAAACAACTGTGTTTTAGACAACACAGATTACTCCACAATAAATAAGATCACCTTAAATTGCACCAATATGCAGTATACCATAAACACTATAAATACCCAACGTTACTAATAAATCCACTAAGGAATCTAGAAGATATAAGCTCCAGAGTTTCCCAAAAACAACTAAAAACTTCTCAAACTAACCAGTTAGACTTCTCACATAATTCTATGGGGATAAAAGAACAAACTGAAACTACACACACATATAGTTTCTAGATAATATAATATCTTCAAAAAGTTTCAAATCAAAAAATCAATTATAGTGATCACAGTAATATGTCAAAGTTGCAGAAATCAGTCTGCCATTTCTTTATTTAACTCAAATGTGATTAGTAAAATAGTATAAGTCCTACAAGTTGTACTCAAAGAGTTCACTACTAAATGTATGGAGGCATACCAGCTGTACGTTATCTACCACCTACCTAAATTATTGTGAGTATACTCGTATAATTTTGAAACTCCGAGACCTCCATAAATCCTCAGAGTGGACAACTTCCAAGAAGCCTCTAGGATAACCTTGTTCCCTTTGTGTTTCTGCAAAACAACTACCACCCTGGCAAACAATAACTTTGACCAACTTCACCCCTATGAAGGGAAGACTCCCCTGAGTTGATAGCAAAAAGAATCTCTGAATTTGCTCCCCTGAGAAGTAAGTTATGGAGGGTCAAAGTTGACCTTTTGTATAGAAGCTCTCTGGGAGAGAGGGTCCTATCTCCTAATTTTTCTAAGTTCTATCTCTCTCACAGACTTTATCTACTGATGAACGGAGCCAATCAGAATGCAGTTTTGTACACAAAAGTACAGCAGCCGGTGTACTTTCTGTACGAACACTGTACGACATGGCCTAAATATCGACACGTGGTATGTCCGGATTCGCTCCCGTAATCCTCGGAGATGCCGCGATCCAATGTAATTCCGCCACGTGTCATCCGATGTGGCGATGACCACAAACCGCCGAAATCCTCTTCCGCGATCTCGGCGTTAATTCTGGCCGTCCGATTAAATTCATATTTAATCGTAGCCGTAATAAATACATGTGCGGTATTCTTTTCTTTAAAGAAAAAAATGCGCGGTATTGGTTTCTTATCCGTAGTGCAATCCGTACTTTTACAATTATGGATCTATGTCTCCCGTAAACAGTTATAGTTAGATGAATTTTTCTACTTGATAATATTTAATTAAATATCAAACCCTACATTACGTAACACTCGATAAAGACTCAACGGCTAAGGCTATCGGCTACCGGCTGTCTGCCGGCCGGTAGGTACCAGGATCAAATCCTGTAGCCGACACTTTCCTTTTAGTAAATAAACCCCTAACTAATATATAATCCCGTAAACTTGTGGATAGCCTAGGTAGCCATGGCTCTAGCTCCCTCTCCAATTTCTCAGTGACTGCGACAAGTTTGAGAGCTGGAGATAGAAGTTAGAGGTAGACTGCCTCGGTTTCTTTCTATATTTCTATTTAGACCTAGAAAATACTTTAAATGGACATTTAATTTCTACAAATTTGAGGTATGTCAGACTGACTAAATGTACACTAATAAACTAATTAGCAAAAGACAAACCTCTGTTGTATAGAATATTTACACCGACATCTTTGCAAAGTCAACTTGCTTAGTCACTTGTGATGTTTTTGTGAATCTCGTCCACCGACTTGATTCATATCAACCGCAGCTGCGTTGTCAGCTTCGTCGCAGTTGCGTTGTCACATACCTGTATATATATCCTAAAATAATTGTAGCTTTGTCGCAACAATGTTGTCCTATTTAAGGTACACTTGTCTCAAAATAGATGCGCCGTACTGACGACAAATATTTCAACGTTTTGTATATTTCAAATCGGATCGCTTCGCGATCCGTACTCCATTTCTTACTGCGTGTCCACATTGCTCAATAAGTCCTTTGCCTCACTTTAGTTTTATCCTTACGTTCACTCTCCCAATCTGTGAATCCATTCGAACCTCCACATTAATAATATACGCACTAAATATTGCACGCGTACAAAATGACGCATTCGCACGAAATTGAGTTTTCAAAACAACATGTTGGTTTTGGAAACCTTTAGTCCTCTCTATATCTCGTGTGTGAGAAAGAGAGTCTAGACTTAGTCGGTTTTTGTGTACAAAATGAGTTGACGTAGACAAGATGTGGTGTGGTATGTAACTCCAAAACCTTTTTCCTATCTTTTTATTTGACAACATTCTTCTAGCACTATCAGTTAGTGTTCTATTTAACCTTTCAGCTACCCTATTTTGTTCACGGTTTTCTGGAACTGTCTTTTGGTGTTGAACCCCATCTTCCCTCAGAAGATCCTCAAACTGGTTAGAAGTATACTCTCAACCATTGTCACTCCTTATTCTCTTGATTGGAGTTTCATAGAGTTTTTTGCTCCATGCTTTATATTGTCTAAAACAATCCTGAGCTTCGGACTTGTTTTTCAAAAAATACACTCGGGAATACCGAGACCAATCATCAGTGATAGTCATCATAAATCTCTTCCCCCCCGGTGAGGGCACTTTAGCCGGTCCCCAAATATCTGTGTGTACTAGATCTAGAATTTTTTCTCCCTTATAGGTGGTTGTTTTAGGAAAGGGTAATCTGTGTGTTTTACCTTGAGCACATCCACTACAATCACTTATATTATCACTCTCAATGAACTTAATCCCTTCCACCACTCCCATCTTTTTCATCTCTCTTAACTTGTCTAGATTCACATGCCCAAGCCTCTTATGCCACATCATAATATCATGAACACCAGCATAATAAAGTTTCTTCTTTTCATTACTTAAAACCAGCCTAAACATCCCATGGCTACCTTTCTCAGCAATGAAATAGACATCCTCCTCAAAACTAGCAGTAAAGACTCCTTCCCTAGTGCTAGTAAAAAAACCCTTATCATATAATACAGATGTAGAGATGATTGTTTTGTTTAGCTCCGGAATAAACAATTCATTGGAGAATGTTACTATGGATGTCTTTCCTTCTACTAACACTTTCAAATCTACCGATCCTACAAGAGTAGTAGTGATTATCCTCTCATCCCCGTACTCTATCTCTACGGTGGGAATCTTTCTTATATTAGTGAACAGGTGCCTATCCTTACACATGTGCATGGAGGCACCTGAATCTAGAATCCAGCGTGCTTCACCTTTCAATCCACCGTAAGCACATTTCTGCCTTCGTGGAATTTCGACCTCGTTTTTCGCCTCCAACTCGTCATCTAAAAGGAGCTCATCGTCCTCGTCCTCGGATTTCGCCTCATGTACCTGTGTCACAAAGGCCTTTTTCTTTCCTCACGGGGTACCACTGGTCCGCCCCTCCTTTAACAGAAGCTCAGTTAGCTTAGTGCACTCTGCCATATAGTGCTTAGGTTTTTTACAAAAATGACATAAACCTTTGGGAGCCCTTGGTTCAAACTCGTCGGTCTGATTTTTCTGCTCCCTCCACCCATATTTTCCGACCGGTTTCCGGGAATCCTTGTTCCTCCAATCGGTCGCAGTTGCCAAGGCTTGGCCACTCTTTCCTCTCCTTCGCATCTCAATTGTATTCTCCCGAACGAGAATCATCCCTACCATTGAGTTCCATATCCACCTTGAGTCCAGCAAGTCCTACACAGGGTTGACTATGTTCTCAAACTCATCGGGTAACTTGATCAGAAAACTGTTAACCTTATATTTTTCACTAAAATATTTTCCCGCACTCTCTAGCTCCATGAAAAGTGTAGCAAGCTCATTGCAAAAATGCAACATCTTCCCCCCTTTGTATACATACTTCTTAACTTTTTGATCAGCCAACTGTTGTTGCTGAATCGTACCATTTCGGTACATCTCTATGAGAGCCATCCAAAGATCGGATGCCCTTTGTACCTGCAAATGAGGACATGGAAGTCCTTCAGTGAGATGGCATAGGATAAAGTGCTTTGCCGCCATATTGTTGAAGTCCTAGGTTTCAGTATCATTCTCCTCGTTCCTCGGAATAGGTGACATGAATGTCGAACCAGTTTTTATTAGTGTGGTCGCCTCCTTCTCCTTTTCTTTGTCCACCACCTCTCCTTCTTTTGTTCCCTCCGTTGAAGGTGGATCCTCTTTCTTGGTGAATCTGCTTCCTCCAAACCCTGGAGGAAATCTTAGACTTGATGGACGCCCCAACCGTCCACTCACTATCCCCCAAAACCTTTTTCCGCATAGAGCTTTTATCATCAAACTTTCCCAGTATATGAAGCCAGTTCCATTAATGAATGGTACCCTAGAGGGTGGGCCCATAACCTGAAACTTTGAGACCTCCATAAGTCCGCAGAGTGGACAGCTTCGAAGAAGCCTCTAGGATAACCCTGACCCCTTTGTGTTTCAGCAAAAACAACTACCACCCTGGCAGACAATAACGCTGACCACCTTCATCCTTGTGAAGGCAAGACACCCTTGAGTGGATAGCAAAAAGAATCTCTGAATTTGCTCCCTTGAGCAGTAAGTTATGGAGGGTCAAAGTTGACCATTTGTACAGAAGCTCTCTGGGAGAGAGGGTCCTATCTCCTAATTTTTCTAAGTCTTATCTCTCTCACAGACTCTATCTACTTATGTACGGAACCAATCAGAATAGAGTTCCGTACGCAAAAGTACAGCTGCTAGTGTACTTTATGTACGAACATTGTACGATATGCCTAAATGTCGACACATGTCATATCCGGATTCGGTGCCATAATCTCCGAAGATTCCACGATCCAATGTAATTACGCCATGCGTCATCTGATGTGGCATTGGCCACAAACCGCTGAAATCTTCTTCTGCGATCTTGGCGCTAATTCCGGCCGTCCGATTAGAATCCAATTTAATCGTAGCCGTAATAAATACATGCGCGGTATTCGTTTCACTTAAAAAATAAATGCGCGGTATTGATTTCTTGGTCGTACCGTATTCCGTACTTATACATTACCGGATCTATGTATACCGTAAACAATTACATTTAAATGATTTATCCTACGTTTATATGTTTAAATGACTATCAAACTATATACTCTGAATGTTATTCCTAGAGTTAACAGCTAAGGCTACCGGCTACTTCCTGTCTGCCGGCCGGTAGGTACAAGGATCAATTCCTGTCGTCGGTACATTCTTTTGAAATAAATAAACCCTAACTAATATAAATTTCCCGTAAACCTGTGGATAGCCTAGGTAGCCATGGCTTTAGCTCCCTCTCCAATTTCTCAGTGACTGCGACAAGTTTGAGAGTTTGAAGAGAGAAGTTAGAGGTAGACTGCCTCGGCTTCTTTCTATATTTCTATTTAGACCTAGAAAATACTAAAAATGTACCATTAATTTCTACAATGTTTGAGCCTCCATGATCGACTTCATTTCGTCGTTTGCCGCCTCAATCCAGTGATTCCGCTCTGGTGATGAGAAGGCCTCTTGGATGGTCAAGGGCTCCCCTGAGACTGCCGAGTAGGCAAAGTGCTTAGTCAATTGTGATCTTTTTGTGAATCTCGTCCACCGACTTGATTCATATCAACCGCAGTTGCGTTGTGAGCTTTGTCGCAGTTGCGTTCTCACATACTTGTATATATATCCAAAAATAATTGTAGCTTTGTCGCAACTGCCTTGTCCTATTTAAGGTACACTTGTCTCAAAATAGATGCGCTGTACCGGTGACAAATGTTTCAACGTTTCGTACATTTCAAATCGGATCGCTTCGCGATCCGTACTCCATTTCTTACTGCGTGTTCACACCACTCAATAAGTCCCTTGCCTCACTTTAGTTTTATCCTTACGTTCGCTCTCCTTATCCGTGAATCCATTCGAACCTCCACATTAATAATATACGCACTAAATGTTGCACGCGTACAAAATGACGCGTTCGAACGAAACTGAGTTTTCAAAACAACACTCCCCCAAAAATTTAGTTTCGTGCACCCGAAATAAAATATGCACCGTGTTAAGTGTCAAACGTCACCTGTGCTTCTGTTGCATTGCTGCGTTGCGACCCGACCTGCTTCCGCTGATTCATCACTCCTTCCGCTGCGTTGCTATGCTGCGTCGCTGCATTGCGACAAGCACTACTTCGCTGATTACCTATTGTTTCAGCTGTGTTGTTACGATAGTTTGACATTGCAGCGTTGTTGTTCTGTCATCACAGTTGCGCTACTCTTCGCAGTTGCATACATCCCAATTTCTCCTCCCCTTCGCTATCCTCCAAGTAAGTCTATACCAAATCATATAAACATCGTCGACGGAGTACCCCCCTAATTTGCGTAAATCCTGTAGTGTATTTATTGCAAAACTAAGTCTTCAAAAACAATACTCCCCCAAAGACCTTGTTTGATGCATCCCTCAGATACCCTTTCACATGCAACCAACTTTAAAACCATTAGTTTCTACACCTTGTACATTTACCTTGTACATTTACTCCAGTTCCAACTGTCTACTTACTGTTCTACATCTCCCCCTTCTATATTCTGACCTTTTCCTTTTCAAAAATCCTTGGTTCACTTAGCAGCTCTTCTATCGTTCTCTTGCATTTGTTCCGCTATCCATCATGTCAACTATCGTCCTACCAACTAAGAATTAGACGTTAGATTAAAAATGCATTCCTTTCGCGATTCACGCTTCTTCACTTCCCATATTCAATTTCGTTTTTGCCTGTTTCTCTAACTTTTTTCCCAACCATTTGAAGCATCGGCTGCGTGCCATTACTCGCCACCTCTACTAATCTACTCTTTATTGCCGAACTACTACTCAAAAAATCTGAAATGTCCAATCGCACTGTCACCACTTCTTCTGCATTGGTCCAACCTCTCTCCAAAAATCTTTCACCCTAAACACACCATTGCTTCCGCTGTCTCGATGTAAGTTTACACTTTGTAAGGGAAAAAATATTTTCCCTAGGTGATTAAATTATACAATTTTCTATGCCGCCATGCCGCCCTAGTTTGACATCGCAGCTGTGTTGATCATACATCGTAGCCATAGCAGTTGCTCTATTCTACCCTCAACTTTCCCCCTTTAAGTCCTCCATGTTACTACTTTTCTCGGTTTTTTAATTTGATCATTTTTGCAAATGTTTTCTTCTACGGTTGGTTTTTCGATATCTATATCTATTTCTTAATCTCTTACAACATTCTGGTCTGCTCATAGAATCTAAAATTTTGCCATGGTGTGTCTTCCCATTACCTCTATAACGTGTGGATTTCTTCTTAATTTCTGGTCTTTACCCGTAGATCTGCCACTCCCCTTAAGTGTATTCATTTTGAAGAATTTCATTTTAAATCCTTTTTCATTTAGCTGCTCTTTCCTTTTCCTATTATTCTTTCTTATTTTCCATATTCCTCCAATTATATCACCTTTTCTACTAGCCTCTTCATCTAAAACAACTCGTCTAGCTAGAGTTAAGCTCCAATCCTTTTAATCAATTAAATTCAATTGATTTAATGCACTCTTATATTCTTTAGGTAGGATTCTCATTAACAAGAGAGCTTTTTGAGCATATGTAAAGTTTCCTCCTGCCAAATCATTTTCTGCAAATAATACTTGTAAGTCAATACAATGTTTATCCATATTGCCTCCTATATACTTGTATTTAACTTTTTTGGTAACATTACTAAGCTAATGATATAAAGACCTCTTTGCATACGTACATTATAAGCACTTCTTTAATTCAGCAACCTTTTTAAAACTTATGTATGTCATTACCAAATTCTCAGTCAAGGAGTTCTTGATAACCCTTAGACACTCATCATTTTTCTTTTTCCATCCATTTCATGTTTCGGCCAAAGTACCGTCCACCACATCCATTAGGTCCATCATCTTTAGCTCTCGAGCACACTCTTCCAATAGTGATATTTAGATCCATCAAATATGGGTAGCTATGGGTGTGGGCCCATAACCTGTTGTCCATAGCCTATTTTAACCATGTTACTAACGGAAACACCTTCAAACTACCTCAAATACAACTTTGTTTCAGACAGCACAGATTACTCCACAATAAACAAGATCACCTTAAACTGCACCAATATGCAGTATACCATAAACACTGTAAATACCCAACGTTACTAATAAATCCACCAAGGAATCTAGAAGATATAAGCTCCAGAGTTTCCCAAAAACAGCTGACAAACTTCTCAAACTAACCAGTTAGACTTCTCACATAATTCTATGGAGATAAAAGAACAAACTGAAACTACACACACATAAAGTTTCTAGATCATAGAATATCTTCAAAAAGTTTCAAATCAAAAAATCAATTATAGTGATCACACTAACATGTCAAAGTTGGAGAAAAACAGTCTGCCATTTCTTTGATTAACTCAAATGTGATTAGTAAAATAGTCTAAGTCCTACAAGTTGTACTCAGAGAGTTCACTACTGAATGTATGGAGGCATACTAGCTGTACGTTTTCCACCACCTACCTAAATTATTGTGAGTATACCCGTATAATTTGAGGTATGTCAGTTTGACTAAATCTACACTAATAAACTAATTAGCAAAAGACAAACCTCTGTTGTATAGAATATTTACACCGACACCTCCGCAAAGTCAACTTGCTTAGTCACTTGTGATCTTTTTGTGAATCTCGTCCACCGACTTGATTCATATCAACCACAGCTGCGTTGTCAGCTTCGTCGCAGTTACGTTGTCACATACTTGTATATATATCCAAAAATAATTGTAGCTTTGTCGCAACTGCGTTGTCTTATTTAAGGTACACTTGTCTCAAAATAGATGCGCCGTACCGGCGACAAATATTTCAACGTTTCGTACATTTCAAATCGGATCGCTTCGCGATCCATACTCCATTTCTTACTACGTGTTCACACCACTAAATAAGTCCCTTGCCTCACTTTAGTTTTATCCTTACGTTTGCTCTCCCAATCCGTGAATCCATTCGAACCTCCACATTAATAATATACGCACGAAATGTCTCATCCGTACAAAAGGACACGTTTACACGAAACTGAGTTTTCAAAACAATAGTAGGTCTTGAAGAATCGATGTATATATTGTGTTTCATAAATATTTAAAGGATGACACAGCGACATAAATCATTTAACGGTTAACGAAACGAAATAAACATGGGAAAGACAGTACAGTACGAAGTACTGTACTGCACGAAATAAATGAAACAACATTTAATTTCAATGGACAAAATTAAATGTCATTCGTGATCAACGGATCGCAAAGGAGCCGGGATTTTCAACTGTCAACATAGGACAAAAACCGTTGAAATTCAAACGGTCAACACGTTAAAGAATTTCAACGGTCCACATTTTTCATCGCGCTGTCAACATTCGACCTCCGATATTTATTACCAAATCACGAACGGACGGCACACGTAAGTGGCGTAATGTCGGATATAATATTTGACCGTACTTCGCGAATAAAGACGAAAAAGACACGTTGCATCCTCGTATAAGATGCCGAAGAAGAAAAAGACAGAATGACGATGACTTGTATACCACGTGGCACACCGAGAGTGGTGACGAATATTTCCGTACATAAATTATGGCGACTTCCGTTCTTTGTATGTACATAATTTAGTGTACGATGTTTTGATTGGTTTAGAGTAGTTAAAAGTAGGTTCTTAGGACTTAGACAATTTTTTTGAAAGTCCTTTCTGTACATAATTTATCGTACGATGTTTTGATTGGCCTAGAGTAGTTAAGAGTAGGTTCTTAGGACTTAGACAATTTTTTTGAAAGTCCTATCTCCTAGAGACCATCTGTATAAATATGTTGTCTTTGAACAACCATAATTTAATGCTCAGGTGAGCAAATTTTGTGATTCCTTTTGGCGCGAACTCAGAGGAGTTCATAATACAAAGGGGTGTAGTTGGTCAGATTTTTTCCGTGCCAAGATGACACCTATATGTATTGCCAAAGTCAAAATTAGAAATATTATCCTAGAGGCTTCATATAAGCTAGACATTCTGTGTACTAATGGAGGTCACAAAATCATAGGTTATGGGCCCACCCTCTAGGATGCCCATTTTTAACGGAACATTGTTCATTTATTAAGAAACCATGATGAGGGGTGTATTGTTTAAAAAACGGCTATGGGGCATTGTGAGTGGTAGTGTGCGTCAGCCATCCGCAAATTTGGGAGTTCCACCAAAGTTTGGAGGATCTTGATTCATAAGAGGATCTGCGGGAGCAGAGGAAGTAGAGGATGTTGGAGAAAGCATTGTGTCGGACACAGGGAAGGAGAAGGGGAAGGAGAAAATCACACCAATGGCTACTCGATCTGTTCCAGTAGGAGACTTTGAGAAAACCGAGGCAAATGACAGTGAAATCTGGGATTTCAACAATACCGTGGCGACTAATTTTATTCTCGGGCGTCTTACTCAAGTAGTGGCTACACCTCATCTTCAGGTGGATAGGGCGGACGAGTTCTAGGAGGCTGTTGTCAAAATTTACAAGAGCAATATGATTCAGCAGCAGAAGTTGGCAGATCAAAAGGTACAAGCATATGTGTACAAATGGGGAAAGATGTTAGACTTTTACAATGACTTGGCCACGTTATTTATGGAGTTGGAGAGTGTAGAAAAAAGTGAGACAGAAAAAGACGATGTGAATACTTTTTTAATGAAACTCCCAGATGATTATGAATACATTGTCAATACGGTGCAAGATTTGCCAGATCATTCATGGATCTGGAACTCCGTTCTAGGGATGATTTTGGTTCAGGAAAGCATAATTGAAATATGGAGAGGAGGAAAGAGTGTTCGGGCATTGGCTAGTGGAACGAATTCAGGGGATAAGGATTTGAAGAAACCTTATGGAAACTTTGATGGAGGAGGAAAAGGAAACCATGACGGATCTGGATCAATGCCTCCGAAGGGGCTTTGTCACTTTTGTAAGAAGCCAATGCCTCCGAAAGGGCTTTGTCACTTTTTTAAGAAGCTAGGGCACTACATGGTAGAGTGTACTAAACTGACAGAGCTGAGATTGAAGGAGGAACAAATCCGAAAATCAACCGCAAAGAAAAAGAAGGTATTTGTGGCAACACAAGTCATGGGAGAGGATTTCGATGAGGAAGATGGAGGTGAAAAGTGAGCCGGAGATTCCACGGAGGCAAAAGTGTGCTTTTGGTGGAGTAAGAGAAGCTTCTGAAGAAAGATGGATTATTGATTCAAGAGCCTCTATGCATATGTGTAGAGAAAAACCATTGTTTACCAAAATAAAAAATATCTCCACTATAGAGATAGAGTATGGGGATGGGAGAATAGTGACCAATAATTCAGTGGGATCAATGGACCTAAGAGTCTTAGTTGATGGTAAGACATCTATAGTCACTTTCTCTAATGTTTTTTTTATTCTAGAGTTGAACAAGAATCTTATCTCTACGTCGTTCTTAGATGATAAGGGTTATGAAACTAGTACTAAGAAATGAGTCTTTGTTGCTAGTTACGAGAATGAAGTGTACTTCACAGCCGAAAAGGGTAGCCAAGGAATGTTAAGGCTAAATTTGAGTAATGGAAAGAAGGGAGTTCACTGTGCTGGTGTAAGTGATTTGATGATGTGGCATAAAAGATTGGGACAGATGCATCTAGATAGATTAAAGAAATGAAGAAAATGGGTGTAGTTGAGGGAATACATTTTGTAGACAATGAGACTTTAGATGATTATAGTGGATGTGCTCAAGGAAAGGCCCACAGATTGCCTTTCCCAAAAACCGCGACATATAAGGGTGAAAAGGTCTTAGATCTAGTTCATACTGATATATACGGATCGGCCAAAGTGCCATCAGTTGGAGGTAAAAGATTTATGCTTACTATCATTGATGATTGGTCTAGATACTCTAGAGTATACTTCTTGAAAAACATATCTGAGGCTTCAGCTTATTTTAAGAAGTATAAATCATAGAGTGAAAAGCTTCATGAGACACCTATAAAGAGAGTGAGGAGTGATAATAGGAGGGAATACACTTCTAATGAGTTTGAGGATTATTTGAAAGAGAAAGGGGTTCAACACCAAAAGACTATCCCAAAGAACCCAGAACAAAACGGTGTAGCCGAGAGACTAAATCGGACATAAAGTGATAGTGCCCGTAGTATGTTGACAGATAGGAAGATAAGAAAAAGTTTTTGGGCACAAGCTATGAATTGTGCTAACTATCTCAAAAGTAGAGTCCTTACCTCGGCGGTAAAAAGCCAAACACCTTTTAAAAGATGGACCGGGAGAAAACCCAATATTTCACACTTAAAGGTGTTCGGAAGTCAAGTGTTTAGTCTAAACACAAAAAAATATGATTGGAAGCTAGATGCAAAAGGAAAGCCGAGATACTTGTTGTAATTTGGAATCTTTATTTTAGTAGATAGAGTTGTGAGAGGAGACAAAGAACTTAGAATATTTTTTTCTATGATAGTTTTAATACTTACCTTCAATAGTATGACAGTAGCAATTAGACAGTAGAAGTGTATTGTACTTGCGGGACACGCGTCGACGATAAGAAATGATGCAGGTTTTACGATGTGGCACCAACATTGGGTTACACGCGTCACGTAGAAAACGATTTGATTCACCGGATCGTACGAACAGAATTTGAACTGGTTATTTCGGAAATACATGGTACGGTTCGACGCTATGGTCGTTGATTACATTTGCGCCAAAAGACGCGATTCACCTGGGACCACAAGCGTGATTCACGTGGGACCACAAGTGACGAAGCACTCAGGTGCTTCGTACTACACTACCACAATCTGTTGTACTTTAACGACTATCATTGACTAAGCACCTAGAACATTTTATGTACTGTTCGCTATTTGAGAATATTTGGAAAACATTGTTTTATATTTTAGTGTAATAAAAAGTAGTGTTTCATTAATTAGGTATTTTTAAATAATAATTAGGTTTTGGAGGTACACAAGGTACAGTAAAGTACAGGCTGGATACTTTGTCGTAAGTCAGGATAGTCTTGTAGTACGGTTACCCAAATTAGTGTGACCTATAGATACTCACTGTGAGTATATATTTTAGGGACTTAGCCAAATTTGTACTATCCAATTTTGGGATTATGACATTTTAAAGGCAGTTTTGGGAAACTTCCAGGAGACATATCTTATGGTTTACTCAGTCATTTGGGCTACAATTTTGGGAATTGTCAGTTTACTCTATTTTGTATCAATATGAGAATTTTGAGGCATATTGGCATTTTGTGTAATATTTTTTGTAAGCTAAAAGTTGGCTGTTGACTAGGTGTTTGATAGCTTCTGCAATTTTCTATGTCTACTTCCACTACTACTACTGGTTATCCTCCTACAACGATGGTTATAGAACAACATGTTATGGGCCTTTGTCAAGAATTCATATATTCAATGGCCAAAAGTATGCGTACTAGGTGGCGATGGTTGAATCGTCGTTTGAAACTGCTGACTTATTGAGGGTCTTGGATGGCTCCCTTGATGAAACAGATCCAAGTTTGGCGAAAAAGAATTCAATAGCAAGGAACAATCTACTTTTTTCTATTTCAGATAATATGGTCATGTCTTGCTTGAATGAAATTCTATGGGTTCCATATCCCCACAGAAAGCGCAGACCTAAAGAAGCTTATCTAGATAGTGCCAACTCCAATTTTATACAAACACAAATGACTGACACCTTGATAGTCAAAAGTCGTAAACAACTTCACCCATCTGAAAGAAGACTTTCTGTGTGCTCAGTTTCACCACGGAATGCAAAGCTTGAACATGTGTTTTGGACATCATTCCCCACTTTGAATTTCCCTTAGAAATGCCGCCACCTTGGCAAGAAAAAACTAGGACCAACTACACCCCTGTGTAGCTTCGACTCCTTTGAGTTTGCAGCAAAAAAAATCACTAAATTTGCTCCTTTGAGCAGTTTGTTATGGCTGGCCAAAGATGGCCTATAAATACAAAAGGTCACATGGAGAGAGGCGCCTCAAACACGCTAAGTCCCTTAGCTCCCACTCACAACTACCTACTACTCTACCTTCAACCAATCAAAAGAGTGTATAGTACAAGAAGGTACAGTGGCCGATTGCACTTCTTGTACGGCCATTGTACAACATGGCCTTGTGGTTAGACACTTGTCAACAAGGGAGCCATCGTTCCTCCTCCCATCCTTTCCGACGTCCAATGATGTGGCGCCACGTGGCACAACGCGTCGCTATTACCGAAAGCCGCCAAAGATTCATTTGGGTTTGGCGGGGGCGACGTCGTCTATCCGATCATGTATTTTACACGGTTAGATTCGCGTCTGCGAGCGCCGTTTGACTATGATGCCGTTTCGTCAATTTTGGTCTGTTTAAGTGAAAGTGACGTTTGCGTGACACCTTAATTAATCTTCGAATCACAAACGTGTATCGTTTCGTTAACGCATTAATGGTTAAGACATATGTTGAAGTACTTCGTAGACCCAAGTTCAAATCCTGTTTCTGACAACTTTTGGTAAACTATCAATCTGACTGCTTGTTTCTTACTAACTATGATGGCAGCCATGGTGACTCTCTCTTACTTTTCACTCTTGAGTCTAAATTAAAAATTGAATATTAATTACGTCTTTTCAACATAGACAAACAGAGACCTAGAAAATACACACATTTTAACATTCCCCTTATTTTCTAGTCTACCTCTATTTCACCTCACTCTTAATAACAAAACACAATTATATATTTTTTTCTTTTTCTTTTTTCTTTACCCCTCATAAAACTTTAAGTGAATACCTCGTATTTGAAACAGTGTATTAGATGAACCGAAATAATAAATGCATCACACATGTTATTTTGCATGCCATTTTTCATAAATCCGGGCTTTTGGAGCAAGGATTTTATCCACCTCATTTCTTTTTGATCCGAGCAAAATCTAGATTCCCACTTGCATTTCAAACAGGAAGCCCCATCCCCAACCTGCAACACATACGATGATGCTAACCCTTTTACATGCACACCTTCATAATTGGCATCACTCGCATTAGTGATGTCAAATCCATTACCCCCGAAATTTATCTTAAAATCACGAGTCCCCACTAAGTTCCTCATAAAATATACATTTTCCGTACTCGTGTATTTGTACATGATACTTACCCTATTTTTTGAACTTCCCTCACTCTCTCCCATGGAATTCCTTCCACTATCACTTTCTATTTGAATCTTACAAAATACTTCTCCTCCCCTAAACCTTTCATTATATATTCCTATTCTCCCCTATCCTTTGGAGCCCCCTCTAGATTTCCTTCTCCCCTTTCCATATAATCCATTGAAGTCTCCTCTTTCAACCAGTTTTCTGTCACCAAAATATCTATGAAAATATCCTCATTATTTTTACCTTTTTCAGGTACCTCCTTTCTCTTTACCTCTTTTATACCTCCAAAAGCGCACTGTTGCTTTTGTGGAATTTTTGTGTACATTTCTCTCTTCTCCATTCTACCGATGTGAAAAAGCTCCAAAATTTCTTCATTGTCTTTCTCCTCTTCCCCTTCTTCCTCCTCATTCACATTTCAACTTCTAATTTCTTCTAAACTAGGGCATTCGGCCATATAGTGACCTGGTTCCCTACAAAAGGAATAAACCCCTCTTTTCGAAGCTCCCCTTTCTTTTCCTCTTCCTCTCTTTCCACCAAAATTCCGATAAGGCTTATCTTTTTCTTTCTTCTTTTGATCACGCTTTCGCCAATAGCCACCATTCCTCTCATCACGCTTGCGCCAGTCACCACCAGCTGTCAGTGCATTCACCGTGTCACTTCCCTTACGAAGCTCTAAAGTTCTTTCCCTCACAAGAATCATCCCCATGGTAATGCTCCAAGTCCATGAGGAGTAGTCCATTTCCTAAATACGGTTAATGATGCTTTCCTACTCATTTGGGAGTTTCATGATTAGTGTGTTAATCTTTCTCACCTCATATTCTATATATCATGCACTAGCAAACTCAACATATAACGCAGCAATATCATTGCAAAACTCTACCCTGCTACCGCCTTTATAAACATAGGCCTCTATTTCCTGTTTTATTAACTGGTGCCTCTATATAGTCTCACTCTTCTAAATCCGAATTAGTGTTTCCCAGAATTTTGAAGACTTGGTTAGGTTTATAAGAGTGATAGCTATGGACTTAGACACGTTTTGTAAGTATGAGATGTTTTGCTATAGTTATTTTGTACTCCAAAATTTTATCGTCATTTTCTTCTGTTTTTGGTTTAGCTATAACCCCTACAAGTGGAACCGTAGGAGAGAGCCTAACTCCCCTCACCATAGGTGTTTCTTTACCCTTCTCCCTTTTTCCCTCTTCCATGGCAATAATTTCCCTTTCACCTTTCGTTGAATCTGAACTTCATTTGGTTTTCTTGGAAGCCCCAGTTAAATCTCCATAGTGAGTTCCACCAAAGCCCGGTGGCGGACATCTCACTTGTCCAGAAACAATTCCCCATAAGTGCTTTCGAAAAGAAATCCCTCCATCGTCATTTCCCAGTAAGTGAACTATGTTCCATCAAACATAGGCACCCTAAATGGTGGGCCCATAACCTGAAATTCTATGGGTTCCATTTCTCCACAGAAATCGCAGACCTAAATAAGCTTATCTAGATAGTGTCGAATCCAAGTTTATACAAACCCAAATGACTAACACCTTGATAGTCAGAACTCGTATACAGCTTCACCCCTGTGAAATAACACTTTCTGTGTGCTCAGTTTCACCACAGAATGCAAAGCTTGAACATGTGTTTTGGACATCATTCCCCACTTTGAATTTCCTTGAGAAATGCCGCCACCCTGGCAAGCAAAAACTTTGACCGACTACATCTCTGTGTAGCTTCAACTCCTCTGAGTCTGTAGCAAAAAGAATTAATGAATTTGCTCCCTTGAGTAGTTTGTTATGGCTGGCCAAAGATGGACTATAAATACAAAAGGTCACCTTGAAAGAGGCGCCTCAAACACTTTAAATCCCTTAACTCCTACTCACAACTACCTACTTCTCTACCCTCGGCCAATCAAAAGAGTATATAGTACAAGAAGGTACAGTGGCCGATTGAACTTCTTGTACGACCATTGTACAACATGGCCTTCTGGTTGACATTTGTCAACATGGGAGCCATCGTTCCTCCTCCCATCCTTTTTGACATCCAATGATGTGGCGCCACGTGGCACAGCGCGCAGCTATTACCAAAAGCCGCCAAAGATTCATTGGGGTTTGGCGGGGGCGAAGTCGTCCATCCGATCAAATATTTTACAAAGCTAGATTTGCGTTTGCGAGCGCCGTTTGACTATGATGTCGTTTCGTCAATTTTGGTCTGTTTAAGTGAAAGTGACGTTTGCGTGACACTTTAATTAATCGCCCAACCACAAACGTGTATTGTTTCGCTAACGCATTAATGGTTAAGACATATGTTGAAGTACTCTGTAGACCTTAGTTCAAATTTTGTTTAGGGCAACTTTTGGTAATCTATCAATCTGACTGCTTGTTTCTTACTGACTATTGCGGTAGCATGGTGACTCTCTCTCTCTCTCATCACTCTAGCGTCTAAATTAAGAAGTAAATATTAATTACTTCTTTTCAACATAGACAAATACAGACCTAGAAAATACACACATTTTAACACTGAAAATGAAGAAGGAGAAAGAGATTTGGAGCTCTTAGTGGCTTGAAAATTTTGGGGGTACAAATAATCGGGGGGAACTATAGTCGAGTATTGTGAAAACTTTCGTGCACTTATTGATGCACACTCTTCTACTGGGGGGGTCATTTCATGAGTTTCAATATGCAACTTTGCTTATTAGAGGACTACTTAGTCGCATGAAAGGTGTGTTTGCTCAGTTAAAGAGTCATGATAAAGCTAGTTGGTCGTTTCAATTAGCATATAATGTTAAATTGGAGGAAGAGTCTAATATTAAATTCCTTGAAGGAGAACGAAAGGTTGAAGCTTTTGCAACAAACTTTGACAAAAGAGCTCAGTTTAATTAGAATAGGAATCAGTTTAAACAGAATCGAATCAGTTTAATCAATTTAATTAGAGGCCATAAAGACAATCTTCTACAACTTGTTTATATTGTTCTGAGAAGGGTCATGCATACAAGTATTGTCCTAAGCTGAAAAGGCTAATGAGACAAGTTTATACAGGCCGGGTTGTCAGCAAAGCGAATATCACAGAGGTTTTTCTGGCAATCCTACTCGTGGAAATGCTCTATTTTCAGCTTCTACAACTGATGTGATGAGTCTTTGAGCTTCAATGAGCAAGAAAAAGCGGAGTTATTTGCTATTGCGGCAGCAATGGAGGGTTCCAAGGATGCAGGATGGATCCTGGACACGAGAGCATCGGCCCACATGTGTTGGAACTAGGCGGCTTTTACGAATCTGCAACAAACGCCTCCAAAGAGTATATACTATGCTTGTGGGATGAATGGTCAAACCGGAGCTCAGGGTGATGTATCTTTAATGGTAGATGTGAGGGGAAAGTCAGTAGAGAGAACTCTTCACAATATTTTGTATGTCCCGAACTTTAAAAAGAATCTTTTCTCTATATCTCTAGTGGAAAGCAAAGTCTTTGAAGTCATTTTGAAATGAGGTAGACAGGTTGTTAGCAAGAAAGGAAAAGTCGCAGTAACAGGAACTACAGATGCTAGCAAAATGTACCGGATGGACATAATTGAATATAAGGAAAATGATGTTCTTTACTCCAGTATCCAATCTGATAATGAGTTGAGGCATAAAAGATTACAACACATGAATTATGATAATCTAAAAAAAATGGTGAATTCGGAAAAAGCTGATAGAGTTTCTCTCATCTCACATCCTATAAAATCTTGTGATGGTTGTTCACTTAGCAAGATCCATAGATTGCCATTTCCACAAGAAACAAACCACAGATCGTAAATATTTCTGCAGCTAATACATTATGATGTTTTCGGTCGTTCACAAGTGGCTTCGGCTGGAGGCGTCCACTATATGGTCACAGTTACATATGACTATTGGAGGTACACCAAATTTTACTTCATGCAACATAAAAGTGAAGTGTTTACTCACTTCAAACACTACAAAGCGTGGGCGGAAAAGGTTCATTAAGTTCCAATATTGGCACTGAGATCGACAACGGGGGAGAATACGCCTCAAAGGAATTCAAAGAATTTCTCCTTCAGGAAGTTATTAGTCACAATCTTACAATTCTATATACACCGGAACAAAATGGTGTTTTTTCTGAGAGATTAAATAGGACAGTTACAAAGAGTGCTCGGTCCATGCTTGCAGATAAAGGGCTAGATTTGAAATTCTGGGCTGAATTACTTAACTGTGTTGTTTATATTAATAATAGAATTGCTTCTAGATCTGTTAGCAATACACCTTATGAGCTTTGGAGAGGAGAAAAACCTGATGTTAGTCACTTTAAGATCTTTGGCAGCAAGTGTTTTATTTTAGATACTTCACAGGATAGATGGAAAATGGAGGCTAAAGGCCTACCTTGGATTTTCATGGGGTATGATGACAATGCGAAAGGATATATAGTTTTTTTATTTGAGAAACAGAAAGTGATTATCTCTAGGAATATCGAGATTAAAGAAGAACAGGATTCGGTTGACCGTTTTAGAGTGCCAGATCAATCGGCAAAAAAAAAACATGAATATGCCATTTTTCACCATAAGCAACGAGTCTACTTTCCACCGGCAAGTGGGACACCTCTTCTTTCACGTCCTCTGGTGCCTTCACAGGATGCTTCACCACAAGCTACAACTCTGGCAAAAGGAGCTGCAACACAATCAGTACCAGCTCAAGTTACGGTTCAAACAAAACCGAAAAATCAGAGGTTGCCGACAATTTCAACCTCTGAATTTCCGGGGGGAAAGAGATATAGCAGCCATCTGCAAAGTAGCTCTCACTTTGCTTTTTGTGCAACTACAGAGGATCCTCTAAAGATCCAGGAGGCATTCTCATCACCTGAGAGAAATCAGTGGATCGAGGCGGCAAACGATGAAATGAAGTCTATTATAGAGGCACAGACATGGGAGCTGCTGGATCTTCCTCCGGGTAGAAAAGCCATCAGTAGCAAATGGGTATTCAAGGTGAAGCTGAACCGTACAACACCATTGAAAGGTATAAGGCTAGACTAGTGGCCAAAGGGTAACATCAAAAAAAAGGTATTGACTTTGAAGAATTCTTCTCTCCTGTTGTCATATTTCCCACTGTCAAAATTTTGCTAAGTCTAGCGGTTATAGAGAATATAGAAATACATCAAAAGGATGTTAAAACGACCTTTTTGCATGGAGAGTTAGAAGAAACCATTTATATAAAACAACCTTAAATGTATGTTGAAAAGGGAAAGGAAGAATTAGTGTGTAAATTGATGAAATCTTTGTATGGGTTAAAACAAGCCCCGAGTCAGTGGAATTTGAAGTTAGATGCGTTTTTGACTGGGCTAGGATTCAAGAGAATTTGCTCAGATTTTTTCTGTATATGTCTTAGAAGGGGAGGATGGGATACTATACATTGCTGTATATGTGGAAGACTTATTATTAATAAGTAAGTTAATGGATGAAATAAACCACATTAAAGCGACTTTAAGGTCTAGGTTTGAGATGAAAGACCTCGATGAGGCCAAGTATATCTTATGAAAACAAGTAAAAAGAGACAGAAACAAAATGTTGATTATGTTGACTCAAAAAGAAGCAATAGGTAACATGTTGGAAGGATTTGAAATGAAAAATGTGAAGGGATCTATAACTCCCATGAAATTCAAGCAAAAAATTGGAAGAGAGGGATTGAGATTCAAGTATAATGGTGTGTGAGAGTCTAGAGTCAGGGGAGTAGGAGTTTATGGCTTCAAAGCCATATAGATAGGAAGTAAGAAGTCTTATATATTTTATGAACTGTACGAGACTTGATATCGCAACAGCTGTGGGGATCTTGAGTAGAAGTCTGCAGAAACCTAAAAAGGTTGACTGGGAAGAAGCAAAAAGGGTGTTGAGATATCTTGCAGGAACTCAAAATCTTAAGCTTGTACTCGGAGGAGGAAAAGTGAAAAAATAGACATGGAGCGACGCTAGCTATGGAGACATGCTAAGCCGGAAATCTACAACCGGTTTTGATCTAAGATTGAAGATGGAACTTGCTGTTGGAGTATCAAACTACAAAAGGTTACAGCTCAATCAACAATGGAGTCAGAATACATGGCAGCAGCTTCTGCCCTCAAGGAGCTCTTATGGGTTAAGTCTATTTTATAAGAACTGTGGTGTATGCAAACTAGTCCTCAGTCTATCTGGTGTGACAACCAAGCAGCCATTGCCACTGCCTCTAACCCCAGTCATCATTTTCAAAAGCAAACACATGGATGTTAGACTTCACTTTGTCAGATCAAAAGTGCTTGCAAAAGTGATTAAATTGTGTTATTTACCAAATGAGGAGATGGTGGCTGACATGTTAACTAAAGCCCTTCCTGCTCCTAAGTTGCAGTTTTGCAAAGAGGCTATTGGACTAAGTGAGTAACTGAGTCTAAAGATTTAGGGGAGTGTTGTAATTTGAAATCTTTATTTTAGTAGATAGAGCTGTGAGAGGAGACAAAGTACTTAGAATATTTTTGTCTATGATAGTTTTAATACTTACCTTCAATAGTGTGACAGTAGCAATTAGACAGTAGAAGTGTGCTGTACTTGTAGGGACACGCGTCCACGATAGTTAATGATGCAAGTTTTACGGAGTGGCGCCAACATTCTGTTACACGCGTCACATAGGAAACGATTAGATTCACCGGATCGGACAAACGAAATTTGAATTGGTTATTTCGGAAATACATGGTATGGTTCGACGCTATGGTCGTTGATTACATTTGCGCCAACGGACGCGATTCACCTGGGACCACAAGCGTGATTCACGTGGGACCACAAGTGACGAAGCACTTAGGTGCTTCGTAATACACTACCACAATCTATTGTACTTTAGCGACTATCACTGTCTAAGCGCCTAGAACATTTTATGTACAGTTTGCTATTTGAGAATATTTGGAAAACATTGTTTTGTAGTTTAGTGTAATAAAAAGTAATGTTTCATTAATTAGGTCTTTTTAAATAATAATTAGGTTTTGGAGGTACAGAAGGTACAGTAAATTATAGGCTGGATACTTTGTCGTAAGTCAGGATAGTCTTGTAGCACGGTTACCCGAATTAGTGTGACCTATAGATACTCACTGTGAGTATATAGTTTAGGACTTAGCCAAATTTGTACTATCCAATTTTTGGATTATGACATTTTAAGGACAATTTTGGAAAACTTCCAGGAGTCATATTTTATGGTTTATTGAGTCATTTGGGCTGCAATTTTGGGAATTGTCAGTTTACTCTGTTTTGTATCAATGTGAGAAATTTGAGGCATTTTGGCATTTTGTGTCATATTTTTTGTAAGTTGAAAGTTGGCTGTTGAGTAGGCGTTTGATAGCTTCTGCACATTTCCATGTCTACTCCCACTACTACTGTTGGTCCTCCTCCTGCAACGGTGGTTGTAGAAAAACAATACTTATTTGGGTATGATTAAAATGTAAAGGGATTTAGAGTTTATGATCTCGGAAGAGAAAACATAATTTTAGTAAAACACTTGGTAGTCATGGATGAAGGAAAGTTCATAGATCCCTTTAAATACACTAAACGGGTTAGAGTTAGAATTGAATCAGAAAGTGAGTTAGATTGAGATTCTTCTAACCGAACTCCGGTTTAGCCTGACCTTGCACAAGAAGAAGAAAAACTGATTGAGAGTGACCCTCTCTTAGAGTCACAACTTCTAGTTTAAATCGAGGAAGAAAACAAGGAAAGACCGAAAATGGACGATGAATGTCCGGAGATGGAATCCACGAATAGGGGAGAGGTTTAATTTTTTCGGAGAAATCCAAGATTACCCTCCATTCTAGCGTCAGAGTTTGATAGAGGAAGGAGAAAGCAGCAAGACACTTTAAGAGAGACAAGTAAACAACAAGGTAACAAAGCTGTCACATTTGAGGGAACCATAGACTTACTCGGAAGCAGTTAATATCCTGGAACGTAGTAGATGGATGACAACTATTAATGATGAGATGACTTCTATTATGGAAGCAAACTCATGGGAGTTGGTAGATTGTCCTCCGGACAGAAAGCCGATAGGATGTAAGTGGGTATTTAAGTTGAAACTCAATCCGGATAACACTAACGAGCGACATAAGGCCAGATTAGTGGCAAAGGGGTTCACACAGAAGTAGGGAATCGATCATGAGGAGACCTTTGCTCCGGTTGTTAGATTTCCCTCCGTCCGAATCGTACTTAGTCTAGCGGCAGCGGAAGACATGGAGGTGCACCAGATGGACATCAAAACCTCTTTCTTACATGGAGAATTAGAAGAAGAGATCTTCATGCGACAACTAGAAGGATTTGTGAAAAAAGGAGAGAAAGTAATGTGTGTAGGTTGATAAAGTCTCTATATGGACTAAAGCAAGCTCCAAGCCAATGGAACAAGAAGGTGGACGAGTTTTTGACAAGTTTGGGATATATCCGAATTAGATCGGATCATTCCATCTATCTATTTGAGGACGAGGAAGGTATAATTTTCATTGCCATCTATGTTGACGATTTGCTTGTGTTGAGTAAATCAATGGAGATAATGAATGGATTGAAAAAGGATCTAAAGAGTAGATTTGAAATGAAAGACTTGAAGGAGGCAGTATATTTTGGGAATTCAATTAGAGAGGGATAGAGAGAAGAAATCGATAAGACTAACTTAAAAGCAAGCAATAGGAAATATGCTTGAAAATTTTCAAATGGATAAAACAAATAGTTGTACGACTCCAATGGAGGTAAATAAGGGAAATGAGGGGAGCTCGGAAGAGGGAGTCTTCATCTTGGATAATGAGTTAGGACCTTATGAAAGCCACTTTATGCAAACTATTTGTTGAAAAGAGGTAATTAATAGTTCACTTCTCTATTTTTGTTTTACTTTAAAGAAAGAGAGTAAGGATCAAAGGCACGCCATGGCTACCGCCATATTTAGAAAGTGGCAGATTTTATAGTAGAGAATATTTTACTAAATTGGTGCCTAAGTCTAGATTTTGAACCTAGGTTTGTGGACTTCTATATAGTCGTACGTCTTAACCACTTAGGCGTTATCGAAACGATACACGTAACGGGTTTCAAAGATATATAAACATTAACGCAATCGCTAATTAACAGCAGACTAACCAAAAGGAGCAATTCATGCATGTACGCGAATCTGAACCGTGTAAAATATGTTTTGATCGGACGGCCGGCATTATAGCCGCCACGCGAAGTGAGCTTTTGGCGGCATACGGAGATAGCGTCACGCGGTGCCACGTGGCGCCACATTATTTGATACCGGAGAAGATGGGAGGAGGAACCATGGCTTCCGATTTAACTGGTGTTACCTTGTAGACCTTGTTGTACAATGGACGTACAATAAGTACATCGCCCATTGTACCTTCTTGTACTATATAGTGTTCCTATTGGACTAGGGTTTAGTAGTAGGTAGTCGTGAGTAGGCAGACCAAGACTTAGTAATATTTAGGTACCTCTCTCTAAGAGAGCTTGTAACTATAAAGGTCATCTTTGACCTGCCATAACTTACTGCTCAGGTGAGCAAATTCGGTGATTCTTTTTGCGTTTGACTCAGGGGAGTCTTGTCCTCACAGGGTGAGAGTGGTCATAATATTTGTGTGCCTATGAGGTTCTTATTCAGCGGGAAAGTAGAAGGGGCAAATATTATCTTAGAGCCTTTACATAGGCTGCTCATTCTGTGGGTCAATGGAGACCACAGAATTTCACTATTCCGTAGACACATGTTGTCGGTAGTTTGATATACTTTATGAATTGTACTCGTCCTGATATAGCAGCAGCTATAAGGATATAAAGTACGAGTCTGAATGATCCTAGGAAAAAAGATTGGGAAGCGGTCAAAAGGGTCATGCGATAATTGATAGGGACGAGAGATCTGTGGTTGCATTTGCGAAGGGATAACATTGACATCACCACTTGGAGTGATGCTAGTTATGGGGATGCTCAAATGAGGAGGTGTACTTCAGGGTATGTGTTGTATGTTGGAAATAGGGCTTGCTGTCGGAGTATTAAGCAACAAAAGGTGATAGCTCAGTCCACCATGGAGGCTGAGTATATGGCCTCGCGTTCAGCTATGAAATAATTAATTTGGGTGAAATATTTACTTCAAGAACTTAGATATATAAAGAGTGGAATAAAAAAGGTATTTTGTGATAATCAAGTTGCTATTGCAACTGCAACAAACCCTAAACATCACTTTAAAGCAAAACATATGGATATTCGTTTGAGCTTTGTTAGGAAAAATGTTGAGAATAAAATAATTAGTTTGGAATATAGACAGGATGGAGAGATGGTAGCAGATATGATCACTAAACCGGTTCCCTCTCCCAAATTGATATTTTTTAGAGAGAAGTGTGGACTGAAAGAAAAGAAAGATTATAAAATAAGAGGAGTGTTGAAAAGGGGTATTTTACAATCTATCTCCTTAGTCAGTCCATGGTTATTTTATTATTCTCATACTTGTCGTAGTCAGTGAGTACTTGCACGTAGTCATTTATGCCTCAGGCAGATGAGAAGACAGGTAAAAGATAAAGCTTCTGCAAAAGATATATCTACTAGGGTCAGGAATTGATCTTGTGACTTCCCGGATGATAGCCGTACTGACCGCCAACTTATCCGGTAGATCCTGAAGAATAGATGCATATATTGTGTTTCATAAATATTTCAAGGATGACGCAGCGACATAAATCATTTAACGGATAACGAAACGAAACGAACATGGGAATGACAGAAGTATTGTACTGCACAAAATAAATGAAACGACATTTAATTTAAACGGACGAAATTAAATGTCATCCGTGATCAATGGATAGCAAAGGAGCCGGGATTTTCGACTGTCAACATGGGACAAAGACCGTTGAAATTCAAACGGTCAACACGTTAAAGAATTTTAACGGTCCACATTTTTCCCCGCGCCGTGAGCATTAGGCGACCGATACTTATTACCGAATCACGAACAGACGGCACGCGTAAGTGCCGGAATGCCGGAAAGAATATTTGACTTTTCTTCGCGAATAAAGAGGAAAAACTCACGTGGCATCGTCGTATAGGATGCCGAAGAAGAAAAAAACAGAATGACGTTGACTAGTATGCCACGTGGTAGACCGAGAGTGGTGCCGAATATTTCCGTACATAAAGTACAGCGGCTACCGTACTTTGTTTGTACATAATTTAGCGTACGATGTTTTGATTGGTCTAGAGTAGTTAACAGTAGGTTCTTAGGACTTAGACAATTTTTTGGAAAGTTTTCTCTTAGTGGCCATCTATATAAATATGTTGTTTTTTAACAGCCATAATTTAATGCTCAGGTGAGCAAATTCAGTGATTCTTTTTGCTCCAGACTCAAGGGAGTAAAGGCTACATAACGGTGTAGTTGGTCAAATTTGTTGCGTTCCAGGGTGGTACTTATTCATTGGCAAAGTCAAAAGTGCAAATATTATCCTAGAGGCTTCATGTAAGCTGGACATTCTGTGTACCAATAGAAGTCACAGAATTACACGTTGTGCTGCTCTTCTGCTATACTAGACTGCTATGCTACGCTAGTCTGACATCGTAGTTGCGTTGCTTTGCCATCGCAATTGTAGCAACCTCCCTACTTTGCTCCAAAGTGTTAAATTTTGTAGTCCGCTACAGTGCCTTCCATTAAGGTTTCAGCGTCCCGCTGAATACTACTTACTTAGGGAAATCGAAGTTGACGGATTATCTCGTAAGTTTCTTGTCCGTACTCCTCGAATTCTGCACACAAAGGGTCGAATTGGTTTTGGGTCAACTAACCCGATCACTTTGTTGTCGTCGTTGTACTCTAGTGTAGCTGTCTCAAAATGTCCTGTGAAGTGCACAAAGAATCTAGGTCCGTAATTTTTGTTTAGAGATTACCATTACCTCCAATCTTTTTTTTTTTTCCTTTGAATTAGATTTTGTTCATCGTCTACTTTTAATTTTCTTTATTCTTTACGAATGGTGACTCTTTCCATTCATTTGTGAAGGCTTGAAATATTCATTAAGTGGTTTTTACATATTAAATGATTTATACTGGTTTGTGTGAAGTTTATTTTATGTGATTTTTTTTGAAGTATGCCTTATGTTTTACTATTTAGATAAATCATATTTTGTTTGTCTATTTCCTTATTTTTACATATTTGGGAAAGTTTGTATTAAAATCATATTGTTTTGTTATTTCATTTGTGCAATTCTGTGTCTTTCATTGGACTACAAAATTCAGGAAGCCTCTAGATAGCTTTTAACTAAGTCACTACAAGCCACAACCACTGCTGCCTTAGACGGCAAAATAACAATCTGACTACACCCTTTTGCAGCCAAGACTCCTTTGAGTCCGTAGCAAAAAGAATCACTGAAAACGGCTAACCAACTGATTAATTATGAGGTGGCAAAGATGCCAATTTATACCAAGCTCCCAATGGGAGAGGTGGCTGTTTAAAAAAATGATAGTCGTACTTCCCTCTCACAACCCCTATCTACTAATGTACGACCCAATCACATAACCGTAAAGTACAAAAAAGCACTATGGACGATGTTCTTTCTCTACGGCCTGTGTACGACAAGGCCGCTGAGTGGACGCGTGTAAACCTTTCACTCGTCCGTACGCTCCCCGGAATTCCTACGACCAAATGTTATCCCTCCACGTGGCGCCAGGTCATGCCACGCCCATAAACGCCAAAGTGACCATTCTAGGATCGCTCAGCGATGTATGTAGTAGGATTAAATCTGACATTGAATTTTAGCCGTCGAAACAAATGTCGGATTTATTTGTTTCGTGCGAAATGACGTCCGCACTAAACTTTACGTTAGTTTTATATTCCTTCGTTCATATTTTAGTTAATCGGCTTCAAGACGGTACACAAGTGTAAATAGATATCAAACTGTATGCATCTTAACAGACTTCTACAATAGACTGCTTAGAGCTAACGGCTACGCCGCGCTCTGCCGGTCAGAGGTTCGAGTCCTGCCAGACTCAACCTTTTGTTGAGATTGACTTAAGCCACTCGTTAGTCCTACCTATAGAGCTGAGGCAACCATGGCTCCATCACTCACTCTCTCTCTCTCTCTCTCTTTCACTGACTACAACAAGTATGGGGGCAAGAGAGAAGAGATGGAGGCAGGCTGCCTTACTTTTTCTTATCTTTTCGGCTAATCTATTTAGAACTAGAAAATACCCAAAAATTAGTTATTTCAACACTCCCCTTATTTTCTAGTCTAATTGTAACTTTTCTTTTAATCCACATTTTTCCCTACAGTATTTTAATTTGGAAGAGGGCACAAGTTTGGTCATCATGTCAGCCACCATTTCTTCATCGAATTTATACACAAGATTTACAATTTTATTTTCAACCTTTAATCTCACAAAGCTCAATCTAATGTCCATATGCTTAGCCTTGAAATGATGTTTTGGATTGGCTGCAATAGCAATGGCAATTTGATTATCACAGAAAACGTCATGTACTCCCTCCTTCATATACCCTAATTCTTGCAGTAAAGACTTAACCCACATCAACTCTTTCACACCAGAACAAGAGGCTGTATACTGCGCCTCCATAGTAGACTGAGCAACCACCTTTTGTTGCTAACTGCTCCAACAGCAAACACCTTCCCCCACATACAACACATACCCAGAAGTGCATCTTCTCATAGGTGCATCCCCATAACTGGCATCACTCCAAGTAGTGATATCAGTGGGCTCCCCTCCCAAATGCAACCATAACTCTCTAGTTCCTACCTGATATCTCATGACATTCTTGGGTGCCTCCCAATCTCTCTTCCTATGATCGTTAACACTCACACTGAGGACTCCTATTGTTGCCGCTATGTCCGGCCTTGTACAGTTCATAAAGGAGATCAAACTTCCTACTACCTATCTATAAGGAATAGAAATCATAAACTGTCTCTCGTTTGGACTCATTTGATCATGTAAGATTATCACTCCTCCTTCTACACTCCCATCACTTATTTTTTTCAAGTCTATGGGAGTGGTACAACTATTTGCCTTTTCCATCTCGAACTTCTCAAGCATATTACCTATTGCATCCTTTTGAGTAAGTCTGATAACCTTTTTCCCCTTATCTCTCTCCATTTGGATTCCCAAGGTATACATTGCCTCCGCTAAATCCTTCATATCAAATCTGCTTCTAAGATTTTTCTCTAACTTATTGATCTTTTCCAAAGACTTACGTAACACCAGCAGATCATCCACATAAATTGCAATGAAAATCACACCATTCTTTTCTTCAAACATATAGATAGAATGGTCAGAATTGATCCAAATATATCTTAGACCTGTGAGAAACTCATCTAGTTTCTTATTCCACTGTCGGGGAGCGTGTTTAAGTCCATATAAAAACTTTATGAGCCTACGGACTTTGCTCTCTTTCCCATTCTCGACGAATCCCTATGGTTGACGCATGAAGATTTCTTCCTCTAACTCACCATTGAGAAATGCGGTCTTAATATCCATCTGATGAATTTCCATGTCTTCCGCTGCTGCTAGACTGAGGAGAATCCTTACTGATGGGAACTGAACAACTAGAGCAAATGCCTCCTTATAGTCAATCCTCTATTTTTGGGTGAACCTCTTTGCTACCAAACCAGCTCTATATCTTTCAATGGTATTATCTGGGTTCAGTTTTAGTTTAAATACCCATTTACAGCCAATAGGTGTTTTGTCTGCGGAAAAATCAACTAGTTCCCAAGTATTTGCTTCCATGATCGAAGCCATCTCATCATTTATGGCTCTAATCCATATGTATTTTTTTGTGTTGTTCACTGCCTCCAAGTATGACTGAGGCTCATCAGGATGAGATAGCTTAGTTACCTTATGGGCTACGTCTTTCTCTTGTATCCTTTTCCTGCTCCTTCTCCCTCTATCAAACTCTGAAGCTGGAATGGAAGGAAGTCTCCGGTTTCTCATTACTGTCTCATCGGCTCTCCTATTCATGGAAGCTGGTTCCAGTTCCTTCTCTTCTGCCTCCTCCAATTCCATAGGAATATGTGATGTGTCCGTTATATCTTCGTATCTTGGATCTCCCATGAATCTGCATTCATTTTTCACTCATGTCCTTTTTCGGGAAAGAGAGGAATCTCCTCGCTTTCAGACTCAAAACGGATTTTTATCTTCTTGGTATATTTGAAAGGGTCAAATGACTTCCCTTCTTCTATGACTACTAGGTGTTTGACCAGAATAATATCCTGCTTTTCTCAGTCATAGGCTCGTGATAAAAAATAGTGTTCCATTAATCAGGTTTTTAGAAAATAATAATTAGGGTTTTGAGGTACAGTGACGTACAGGTAGGATGCTTTGTCGTTAGTCAGGATAATAACCGTAGTAACGGTTACCCAAATTAGTGTAGATCAATAGATAGACACTGTGAGTATATAACTTAGGACTTAACCAATTTTGTAGCATCCAGTTTTGGGAATATGATTTTCTAAAGGCAATTTTTGGGAAACTTCTAGACATCATATCGTATGGTTTACTAGGTCATGTGGGCTGCAATTTTAAGAATTGTCAGTTTACTCTATTTTGTATCTCTGTGGCGAATTTGAAACATATTGGCTTTTTGAGTCATATTTTGTGTCAGTTCTAAGTTGGCTGTTGAGTGGGTACTTTGATAGTTTATGTTGTTTTTCATGTCTACTTCCACTACTGCTGCTGGTTCTCCGCCTGCAACGGTGGTTGTAGAACAACAGTACACCATGTATCAATCCGTTTCCGGTATTGTAACAACAGTACACCATGTATCAATCCGTTTCCGGTATTGTACAGATAATGAGAACACGACAACGTAGCGTGATGTGACGGGATCGCACGTGCAAAATTTCAGAGTACGTTTCTGTACGTTACTCTACCGATATCGATAACACGTTATTTTGGCGTGACGTTGAATTTGTTTGGACGTGAATCGCCCTTGACGTCAACTTACGTCAACAAAAACGTCGCGATGTGATTCATATTGCCGTACGATTAAGCGCTGACGACTCAAATCTATCCGTACAAAACCATTCTTGACGTCGTTGACCGCGGGTCAACTGTCGCGATCTAGTTGTCGTTGTCGCTGTACTGTAGTGTAGCGGTTTCGAATTGTCTTGTCAAGGGTTCATAGAATTTATCGTCGCCGTCGCTGCGATATCGTTTCACTTACTTGTACGGTTAACTCACATCGACAACAACCTGGTACCTGTCGTGGCCACCTTGACGTCGTCGGCCGCTGGTCAACTGTCGCGATCACTTTGTCGTCGTCGCTGTACTGTAGTGTAGTGGTTTCGAACCGTCATGTCAAGCGTACAAAGAATCTAGGTCCATAATTTTTGTTTAGAGATTACCATTACCTCCCATCTTTTTTTTTCCCCTTGAATTAGATTTGTTCATCGTCTACTTTTAATTTTCTTTATACTTTACGAATTGTGACTCTTTCCATTCATTTGTGAAGGCTTGAAATATTCATTAAGTGGTTTTTTACATATTAAATGATTTATACTGGTTTGTGTGAAGTTTATCTTATGTGATTTTTTTTGAAGTATGCCTTATGTTTTACTATTTAGATAAATCATATTTTGTTTGTCTATTTCCTTATTTTTACATATTTGGGAAAGTTTGTATTAAAATCATATTGTTTTGTTATTTCATTTGTGCAATTCTGTGTCTTTCATTGGACTACAAAATTCAGGAAGCCTCTAGATAGCTTTTAACTAAGTCACTACAAGCCACAACCACTGCTGCCTTAGACGGCAAAATAACAATCTGACTACACCCTTTTGCAGCCAAGACTCCTTTGAGTCCGTAGCAAAAAGAATCACTGAAAACGGCTAACCAACTGATTAATTATGAGGTGGCAAAGATGCCAATTTATACCAAGCTCCCAATGGGAGAGGTGGCTGTTTAAAAAAATGATAGTCGTACTTCCCTCTCACAACCCCTATCTACTAATGTACGACCCAATCACATAACCGTAAAGTACAAAAAAGCACTATGGACGATGTTCTTTCTCTACGGCCTGTGTACGACAAGGCCGCTGAGTGGACGCGTGTAAACCTTTCACTCGTCCGTACGCTCCCCGGAATTCCTACGACCAAATGTTATCCCTCCACGTGGCGCCAGGTCATGCCACGCCCATAAACGCCAAAGTGACCATTCTAGGATCGCTCAGCGATGTATGTAGTAGGATTAAATCTGACATTGAATTTTAGCCGTCGAAACAAATGTCGGATTTATTTGTTTCGTGCGAAATGACGTCCGCACTAAACTTTACGTTAGTTTTATATTCCTTCGTTCATATTTTAGTTAATCGGCTTCAAGACGGTACACAAGTGTAAATAGATATCAAACTGTATGCATCTTAACAGACTTCTACAATAGACTGCTTAGAGCTAACGGCTACGCCGCGCTCTGCCGGTCAGAGGTTCGAGTCCTGCCAGACTCAACCTTTTGTTGAGATTGACTTAAGCCACTCGTTAGTCCTACCTATAGAGCTGAGGCAACCATGGCTCCATCACTCACTCTCTCTCTCTCTCTCTCTTTCACTGACTACAACAAGTATGGGGGCAAGAGAGAAGAGATGGAGGCAGGCTGCCTTACTTTTTCTTATCTTTTCGGCTAATCTATTTAGAACTAGAAAATACCCAAAAATTAGTTATTTCAACACTCCCCTTATTTTCTAGTCTAATTGTAACTTTTCTTTTAATCCACATTTTTCCCTACAGTATTTTAATTTGGAAGAGGGCACAAGTTTGGTCATCATGTCAGCCACCATTTCTTCATCGAATTTATACACAAGATTTACAATTTTATTTTCAACCTTTAATCTCACAAAGCTCAATCTAATGTCCATATGCTTAGCCTTGAAATGATGTTTTGGATTGGCTGCAATAGCAATGGCAATTTGATTATCACAGAAAACGTCATGTACTCCCTCCTTCATATACCCTAATTCTTGCAGTAAAGACTTAACCCACATCAACTCTTTCACACCAGAACAAGAGGCTGTATACTGCGCCTCCATAGTAGACTGAGCAACCACCTTTTGTTGCTAACTGCTCCAACAGCAAACACCTTCCCCCACATACAACACATACCCAGAAGTGCATCTTCTCATAGGTGCATCCCCATAACTGGCATCACTCCAAGTAGTGATATCAGTGGGCTCCCCTCCCAAATGCAACCATAACTCTCTAGTTCCTACCTGATATCTCATGACATTCTTGGGTGCCTCCCAATCTCTCTTCCTATGATCGTTAACACTCACACTGAGGACTCCTATTGTTGCCGCTATGTCCGGCCTTGTACAGTTCATAAAGGAGATCAAACTTCCTACTACCTATCTATAAGGAATAGAAATCATAAACTGTCTCTCGTTTGGACTCATTTGATCATGTAAGATTATCACTCCTCCTTCTACACTCCCATCACTTATTTTTTTCAAGTCTATGGGAGTGGTACAACTATTTGCCTTTTCCATCTCGAACTTCTCAAGCATATTACCTATTGCATCCTTTTGAGTAAGTCTGATAACCTTTTTCCCCTTATCTCTCTCCATTTGGATTCCCAAGGTATACATTGCCTCCGCTAAATCCTTCATATCAAATCTGCTTCTAAGATTTTTCTCTAACTTATTGATCTTTTCCAAAGACTTACGTAACACCAGCAGATCATCCACATAAATTGCAATGAAAATCACACCATTCTTTTCTTCAAACATATAGATAGAATGGTCAGAATTGATCCAAATATATCTTAGACCTGTGAGAAACTCATCTAGTTTCTTATTCCACTGTCGGGGAGCGTGTTTAAGTCCATATAAAAACTTTATGAGCCTACGGACTTTGCTCTCTTTCCCATTCTCGACGAATCCCTATGGTTGACGCATGAAGATTTCTTCCTCTAACTCACCATTGAGAAATGCGGTCTTAATATCCATCTGATGAATTTCCATGTCTTCCGCTGCTGCTAGACTGAGGAGAATCCTTACTGATGGGAACCGAACAACTAGAGCAAATGCCTCCTTATAGTTAATCCTCTATTTTTGGGTGAACCTCTTTGCTACCAAACCAGCTCTATATCTTTCAATGGTATTATCTAGATTCAGTTTTAGTTTAAATACCCATTTACAGTCAATAGGTGTTCTGTTTGGGGAAAAATCCGTTAGTTCCTAAGTATTTGCTTCCATGATGGAAGCCATCTCATGATTTATGGCTCTAATCCATATGTCTTTCTTTGTGTTGTTCACTGCCTCCAAGTATGATTGAGACTCATCAGGATGAGATAGCTTAGTTACCTTATGAGCTACCTCTTTCTCTTGTATCCTTTTGCTGCTCCTCCCTCTATCAAACTCTGAAGCTGGAATGGAAGGAAGTCTCCAGTTTCTCATTACTGTCTAATCGGCTCCCCTATTCATGAAAGCTGGTTCCAATTCCTTCTCTTCTGCCTCCTCCAATTCCATAGGAATATGTGATGTGTCCGTTATATCTTCGTATCTTGGATCTCCCATGAATCTGCATTCATTTTTCACTCATGTCCTTTTTCGGGAAAGAGAGGAATCTCCTCGCTTTCAGACTCAAAACGGATTTTTATCTTCTTGGTATATTTGAAAGGGTCAAATGACTTCCCTTCTTCTATGACTACTAGGTGTTTGACCAGAATAATATCCTGCTTTTCTCAGTCATAGGCTCTATATCCCTTGACATCCTCATCATATCCTACAAAATATCCAGGTTTGCCCTTAGCATCTAGTTTCCAACTTTTCTTATCCGTATCAAGACTGTTAACTTGGCTACCGAATACTTTAAGGTGTGAGATATTTGGTTTACTTCCAACCCATCTCTCATGAGGAGTCATTCCCTTTACGATTGAGGTAAGGACTCTATTCTTAACATAGTTGGCACAGTTCATGGCTTCTGCCCAAAATATCTTTCCTATTTTCTTGTCAGCCAGCATACTATATACACTATCTCCTAGTGTTCGGTTCAATCTTTCAGCTACCCTATTTTGTTCCGGGTTATATGGTACAGTTTTTTCGTGCTAAACTCCCTCATCTCTCAGGTATTCCTCAAACTAGTTAGAGGTATATTCTCCACATTATCACTCTTTATTCTCTTAATGGGGTTCTATAAAACTTCTCACTCTAGGATATATATTATTTGAAGTAAGTTGGTGTTTCATACTTTGTTTTTAGGAAGTAGACTCGAGAGTACTTAGACCAGTCATCGGTTATTGTTAACATAAACCTCTTCCCTCCAACCGAAGGTATTCTTGCAAGTCCCCTGATATATGTGTGGACTAGGTCTAGTACCTTTTCCCCCCTATATGTGGCGGCTTTAGGAAAAAAAAGTCTGTGAGCTTTTCTTTGAGCAATCCACTACAATCATCCACCATTTCATTATCACCAAACTGAATGCCTTGTATTACACCTAGCTTATTCATTTCCCTCAACTTATAAAAATGTGCATGCTTATTTGCTTTGTAAATCATAATTTTGGAACACCAACATAATAAGCATTATTATTTTTATTCTCAAGCTAATGCCTTGCTACCCTTATCTGCCTAGAAGTAGACTTCATCCCATACTTAGCTTAAGCTCCTTTTCTAGTGAAGGTATCAAACTCTTTGACATCTAACACAGATGTAGAGACAAGATTTTTAATCAGCTAAGGAATGTAGAGTACATATGAGAATGTGAGCATAGAAGTCTTACCCTCCACTAAAACTTTCGGATCTATTGACCCCACTAGATCGGTAGTAACCACTCTCCCATCCCCATGCTCTATCTCAACAGTAGGGATCTTTCTTAGTTTAGTGAAGAGTTGTTTATCACGACACATATGCATGGATGCACTTGAATCGATGATCCATCCTTCCTCTGGAGCTTTGCGAATTGTTCAAAGTGCACAATTCTGTTTCCGAGGGATCTCCTTCTCCTCCAGACTCCCATCAAGAAGAATCTCCCCATCTTTCTCAGAGGACTCGTCCTCCGTTTCTCCTGTCACTTTTGTGACCACAAGTACATTTTTCTTCCCTCCGGAAAAACCCCCTCAACGATTCTCTTACAGCCTCCGCTCCGACAGCTTCACACAATCCGCGATAAAGTGTCCTGACTTTTTGCAAAAATGACAAAGGCCCTTTGGGGGCCTTGGTCCTCCAGGTTGATCTCTCTCTCTCCTTTGAATGGTTTCTTCGGATCCTTCCCCTATCGGTTTCCTCTTGCAGCTAGAGCTTAGATGCTTTTCCCCCCCTCTTAATCTCAATTGTGTTTTCTTGCAAAAGTATCATCTGGACCAATGTGTTCCACTTCCGTGAACTGTCACTCATTTCTTGTACTCGGTACACTATGTTTTCATACTCGTCGGGTAACTTCATGATGAGAGTGTTAACTTTCATCTTCATTGTACTTGTCCACCCGGCACTCTCCATCTTCATATACAAACAAGAGAGATCATTACAATAGTCTAACATCTTTCCCCATTGGTAAGTATAATTTCCCAACTTTTGTTAGGCCAACTGGAGCTCTAGAATAGTACCTGCTCTATAGATTTCCACCAAACTCACCCACAACTCCTTAGTCTTGTAAATGTGAAGAGAGGGGGTTGCCAAAGCTTGAGTGAGGTGTCTTAGAATGGAGTTTTTGGCAACAATGTTGATGTCTTCCCACGTTTGGGTGTCATTCTCCGCGGTCTTCACGGTCGCCGCTCCGAGTGCCGTAGTAATAGGAGCAATTGGAGTATGAGGCGTCTCCTTCTCATTCCCCTTTTCGGACACAATGTTGTCCCCATCATCTGTCTACTCTACTGCAGCAGAGGTTGTTGCTGCAAACCTTATTCCAGCAAAACCATGGTGGAGTTCCCTGAGGTGGACGTTTCACTTGTCCACTAACAATACCCCAGTATCGTTTTTTGCACAAAGCCCCCATCATCATGCCTTTCTAATAGATGAACCCTAATCCATTGAAGGCAGGCACCCTAGAGGGTGGGCCCATAACCAGAAATTCTGTGTCTTTCATTAGACTACAAAATGCAAGAAGCCTCTAGATACCTTTGAACTAACTCACTTCAAGCCACAACCACTGCTGCCGAAGACGGCAAACTGACAATGTGACTGCACCTTTGTGCAGCCAAGACTCTCCTGAGTTCGTAGCAAAAAAAATCACTGAAAACGGCTAACCAACCGATAAGTTATGAGGTGGCAAATATGCCAATTTATACCAAGCTCCCACGGGAGAGGTGACTGTTTAAAAAAATGCTAAGTCCTACTTCCCTCTCACAACCCCTATCTACTAAGGTACGACCAAATCACATAATTGTAAAGTACAAAAATGTACTACTACCGATGTCCTTTCTGTACGGCCTGTGTACAACAAGGCCGCTAAGTGGACGCGTGTCAACCTTTCACTCGTCCGTACGCTCCTCGGAATTCCTACGACCAAATGTTGTCCCTCCACGTGGCGCCAGGTCATGCCACGTCCATAAACGCCAAACTGACCATTCCGGGATCTTGGCAGCGATGTATGTTGTAAGATTAAATCTGAGATTGAATATTAGCCGTCGAAACAAATGTCCGATTCATTTGTTTTGTGCGAAATGACGTCCGCACTAAACTTTACTCTAGTTTTATGTTCTTTTGTTAATATTTTAGTAAATCTGTTTAAGGACCGTACACAAGTTTAAATAGATATCAAACCCTATGTATCTTAACGGACTTCTACGATAGACTGGTTAGAGCTAATGGTTACGCCGCGCTCTGCCGATCGGAGGTTCGAGTTCTGTCAGACTCAACTTTTTGTTGAGAGTGACTTAAGTCACTCTTTAGTCCTGCTTATGGAGTTGAGGCAGCCATGGCTCCTCCACTCTCTCTCTCTCTCTTTCCTTCAGTGACGATAACAAGTATGGGGGGAAGAGAGGAGAGATGGAGGCAGGCTGTCTGCACTTTTTCTTATCTTTTTTGGCTAATCTATTTAGACCTAGAAAATACCCAAAAACTAGTTATTTCAACAATTTGTTTATAAATGTTTATTTATTTTTTGATATTCAGGTGTAAGTGTTTTTTTTTCGGCTTTTGGGAGTTCTATTTTAGGTAAGCTCATTATGACACGAAAACCTTTTTTTTGGATTACATGTTACAGGGTTTGGGAATTGTTTGTTTCGTGCCCTTTCGTTATTATTGTTTAGTTGTGAGCCAAAATATTCTTATTTAAAAAAGGTAATTATTATATATTTATTTTTTCATTGGGATGAGCATGTTATTTTTATTAGTTGTGGACATGACATTCAATTTATAGACTTAAATCATTATCAACCGTACATGACTATTGATAAAGTTTAGGGTAGTTAGGTGAAGGTCATGTTGCTGTAGTTGTGGTGAAGTTCGTGTTGTGCAATAATTTTTGATATTGTTTTTCATATTTGGAATGCTAATTTTTCCAGAGCATTATCTCCTCCTAGTGAAAGATGGGTTGATGATGATGACGATGATGATGATGATGATGATGTAAAGATGTTGATAATGATGATGATGATGTCGATGATGATGATGATGATGATGTAATGACGATGATCTTGTAATGATGATGATGATGATGATCTAAAATAATCAATAAAGATAAAATATGTGAAATGGTAATGTGTGTGTGAAATGTGTGTAATGTGTGTAATTAATGTGTGTGTAATGAAGTAATGTGTGTAATGTGTGTGGTAAAGTTGAATTGACCTTTGAGTTGATAATGATGTTCAACAACTTTCTTGGTCTTTAGACTAAGTTGGTTGATCGAAAAAACTTTTTTTTTTCAAAATAACAATGTAAGCTAACAAACAAATATTATCAATAAAAACAAATGTTTGTAATGTTCGTCAGCCTCCGAGTTGAAAGTGATGTTTATCCAACCTTCTAAGTCTTAGGACTAAGTTGGTTGATCACAAAAAAAGAAAAAGAAAAACAAAGTACTCAAAGTAATCAATCTATTGTAATAAACAAATAAAATTAATAATAAGTGATTGTAATGTTAGTCAGTCTTCGAGCTGATAATGATGTTGTTCCAACCATGTGGGTTTTTGGACTAAGTTGGTTGAATCTTAGTTAAGTCTGATGTTTTTTTTTTTTCTTATTATTTTCTTTGTTATGTTTACATTTGTTTCTTGCGTTTTTGTTATGTGATCAAGGTTGTATTGTGGTTATTTATTTTGTTAGTCTTTTTTTTGTTTTCTTCTTCTGTGATATTAGGTATTGATAAAAAAAAATATTAAAAATATACATGCAACACCTTAATATAAAATAAACAAAAACCATTAGTATTCTGTTTAAACGAATAATGGTTGAATAATGCTAATGGCTTAATGTGTATTCTAGATTTAACATTAAAATATTTAATACTACATGATATATTCGGTCCATTTATTCATATCGTTCAGTAGATTGAGATCGAACGCTCAAATTAATGTGGAACTTTTACGCTTAATCAAACCCCCTACATGAACGAAACGCGAATTAAACCATCCACTAGGCATCGTCATAGTCTTTACCATGTACAATGTGATAGTACAGTGCGTACCGTGTACCAACATCGTATGTGACGCCAACACTGAAATTACGGTACACCGCGAATCGTAATTAGAGTAAAGAAAAAATTAGAGTAAAAAAACAAAAAAAAATCAGAGTTATAAACGCTAATTATTGTGATAGAACCTTTTCACGGAGGAAGTTTACTGTAGTTTATTTAAGTACTCTATATTAGGCTATGTTGGCAACAATCATCCCTGCTGTAATTATGAACATTATCAACGGCTAACAATCATATGCAAAAACAATCGACGATCAATTTTCGTTGTCACCAGAGATGCCAATCAAAACTCAACACACTCAACGGCTCAAGATCTTACACAAAAAAAAGTTGACGGTCAATTATCGTTGTCACCAGAGACGAATGCGACTAGAATGCTTTGCCCTTTTAGAAAAAGGGCAAAGCAAAAAATATTCCACACTGCCAATTTTTTTTTCCATGGTTCATTCACGGTAGAAATTTTGTTTGGTTGCCAGTCCACGGTTTTTTTTCTCCCGGTTTTCTTTCCCGCGGAATGTCATCCTACGCCGTGTCAGTTCCTGGGTTTAATCAGCAGCGTACGTTGTACTATGATCGCGATACAAGGTGTGCACAACCATACAGTATGCCCTCTTACGCGAGTTTTGTGCCAGTTTGTCGCCTTCCAAAGGCCTACCATTAAACGCCTACTTTTGAAATATGGTTCCAACGTTCACGCTTGTGTTGGGTTGCACGCTTTGATGACGTGTCAATTTGTACAGGCAAAAATGCACAGTCATGCTTGCACATGTATACACTTGGACATGAACTTTCTCACTTGTGTACACGCGTATAGTTAAAATAGAGTCTAAATTGTGGACTTCCATTAGGCGTCTCAGTAATTGTACAAAACATTTTACTGAAGGGAGTGCCTTCCATAAGATCACGTCAGTAAACCACTTTTTATTTGCGTGGCTCATTCTCGTTGGTAGCACGTAGGTTAATATTAGATGCTTAAAATCTTGAAAGAATCTTAGATTGCAAATTCTGAACGTAATATCTGTACGAACGGGGGTAATATCTATTCCAGCGGAGGAAATATCTGTACCAGCGGAGGTAATTAATGCCTCGTTCAGAGGGCATTAAATGTGTTACCCAAAAATTCAAAACGCAACGACAAAAAGGCGGCGGCAAACTTTGTCGCTGGGAGCGTGACGAGATAATTTATGTGGATTCGCAGCCAACTTGGCGGAAGGCACATGGCCCTTGCGACGTGTACGCACATATGCGCGCGCTTCTCGTGGATATTTTTGACCTTTTCCATTCGGCCTATTTTTACACGTTCTGTATTCGAGAACTGTCCTCCGTGTGCACGGTCTTAACAAACTGTAGGGTTGGTGACGTGGCGTCTCGGATAAAATGTGTAATAGAATCTGACGGTCCTAATTTACGCCTACAACCTTGGACATTTTTGTGTAATGTTGTTTTCCTTGAAAAAAAATATTTTCTGTACGAATATGTACGAAACGGTACGGCCTTAGTAAAAAACCCCACTTTTTCGCTAATGGAAGTCCACCCTAAATCCACTGTGTCAATCTTTCCTTGTTTTGTTAACGTCATCGTTGTCGTAAGCTGATAAATACCGATCTTAGAATTTCACGAGGATACAATCAGCTGAGAGCGCGAATATCGCCCTCGATTTTCCATGATAAGGAACACTATTTGAGGTGACGGCGCCTGATCGAGCCAATAATGTACCTGACGCCTGGTTTTGTCCCCGTACAGCAAATCTGACGTCAACACACATATTTTAAGCGGCTATATGCGCATTTAATGAATTCGGGGTTTTTACGTCTGATCATAAAATGAGGTACTTTTGAAAGTTTTGATCCATGGCTTGCTTTGTGCATGCATCCAAAACGGCGTTCACGAGGATCTGGCTTCCGTGTCAGTCTATAAGTGGTTCAGACGGTCGCCCCATGTGAAAATATTTTTTGTACTGGAAACGCGAATGGTCAAGTGTGCAAAAAGTAAATAAAGAAAAAAATTGTAATCACAGCTTAAAGTGCGAAAAATGGCAGAAATTTGAAAATTTTATATGCATTATACCTTTAATATACGCGCATTACACAAGACTTGGGAGTGATATTGTATTGTTAGGGTTTCGGCGCGTTTTCGCACGTTTCAAATTCCAGTAGGAAACTACAGTACAGGAAAGACCTTCCCAGACTTACCGATCGCAGTTCTCAAACTGACACCAGTCGCCAACAAAAGTCGATGCCACGTGGGAGCACCATCGACTACGCCACCGACTTTCGGAAAATCAGGGGCGGGGAGCTTGAAAATAATAATACTTTTTAGGTTTCGGGCAGGATTTAGTGGCAGGGTGCACGAAATAATTAAATGTCTTTTGCATCTCTTGAAACCAAAGATGTCTCAGGGTGCACTTGAAGAATTTATCCTGGAAAAAAATATAGACGTCATCGCTATGATGTCGGCCGCCGGCAAATTGTAATTTATTTTAGCCAAACAACAAATTGGTAACGAGCAAGTAAACTGTACAAATTGGCATTACCTTTTTTGTGGATTTTGACGTGTGGTTGACCAACCAGCTTCTAGATTCTTTGTAAGATAGGTACTGTACTGTACTGTACTGTGCCTTCAACATGACTATACTGAAAGTCAAAGGTGAAATTGAGTGTACTGTATTTTGAATCTATGCAAGTTAAATTTCAACCTTGGAGTGCGCGTGAATCTCAATGCTGAAAACTTCTCTGGATTTGAAATACTTTTGAAAAGTTTGATGATTTAAAAGTTTGGAAAGGGTGAAGGAGCTAAAGTTTAAGCTTTGAGCTTTATGCTTTTTATTTCAGTTTGTTAGGTAAGACCTAGTCGTTTCAGTTCATGATTAGTCTTGATTTTATACTTATCTGAGTCTATTTATCTTGAATCATGGTAGAGTTCAAAAACTTGTTTCTGATAGGTTCATGATTAGCTGAATGAGTAACTTGCAACTATTTTGAAGTTTGTACTATGTCCTATGAAGTTTGAAAAAGAAATAACAAAAAATAATTGAAGTTATGGCTCTATAATCATCAAAGGTTTGTAAGTTTGGAGTTTGTATTATAGAGCCTTAACAAAAAAAATAAAAACAAATTGAAGAATTATCAGTCTGAAAAAAAATTCAACTAAATTGCTTTCAGACATTAAAACTATTTGCGTTACTTCTGTAGTTACATGTTTTTATTTTTCGCAGTCAGGCAGGTTTGTGAAAATTTTGATGACAGGAAAGTAAACATTTTAAAGAATTTTTAATGGAAGGAAAGTAAACCTTCTAGAGTGGAAATGGCAATTGTTGACATACTCAAAAAATGAATTGCTGTTTGTGTTTCCTTCTTTTCCCTTTTGTCAAGTTTCTATGTTTGAATAGTTCAATAGTTCTATGCAATTGCAGCTGACATTTAAATTACTTCCCCAACAAGTTTTATTTTTATTCAGATAAAGTTTTGAGAAATGAAGCTAAAAAGTATTCAATTCTCATTCCTTAAGCCTCATCCAAACAACTAAGAGTTTGGGAGAAGGTTTTAAAAAAAACACCCCATGAATTATTGTATCAGTATAGGGTTGTTTAATATAATATAGAATCGTTGCATTTAATCTATTCCTCGATTTTGAGTGCAAAATACTTGTTGCTTTAACAGTCTGTGTATATTTCTTTGTCATATTCGGTAAATTTAGTTAATCGGAATAAAAATTATAGTAAGCACAAAATATTACCTTATCAATTTTCTGATCTCGAACGGATCAACGTTATATTATTGATTTTCTGTTCTTAATTCTGATCTCAAAATATTGCACTATTGGTTTTCTAATCTCAAGGTGTTACAATTGTAGTTTTTCACCGCAAAGCATTATTGTTGGTTTTTTTATCATCAAATACAAGGTTGTTGGTTTTCTGATGTCAAAATTATTATATTATTGCTTTTCTAATTTCAAAACTTATGTTGTTGGTTTTCTTTATCTCAGCTCTGTCTTAGCCACTAAGCTTAACCAATTTTGATTATTTTGCATAGTGTTTTCTGCCGTTGATAACTTTTGTATAGTGAGAATATAAAGATTTGCCCAATTCTGTTTGGATTTTTTACTAAATATGTTGAATAGAAAGCCTGCTTAAAAGTTGCCAGTCGTTTAAGAAAAATGTAGACACATCCAACTTTGTTAAATATGACTAACATCTCTTTGTTATGGAGGGTCCAGGTTGTTGGTAAATTGATATTGAGACATCTATCTGTTACAACGGTCATAACATGAATATTGATCCAAAAGATCAGGAAGTACAAGCTGCAGTGGAAGGACTTATCAACCTCTACCCTCGAATCGGTTCAATGCAAAGCTCTGGTACGAAATGGCATCACTTATTGCTTTCTCCGCTCTCTCATCTACAGGGAGAGGGAGAGTGAGAGGGGGAAAGATAGCAGAGAGAAAGGGAGAGGGAGAGGAAAAAGGGAGAGGGAGGAGGAAAGAGGGTGATAATGCATGTATTTGTGAAGAAGTTGTGTATTTTTTTAAAGTAACATACTACTATTAGAAAGGTATTACGTTAGGCTTAAGGTGAGACGAAGAGGTTCATGATTAGTCGTCAAAATTTCTGATCAAAGCTAGAAGATTAAAGTTTCTGGTTTCCTCCGTAATACAATCATTTGGTCTCAACTTAGCCAGAAGATCTAGTGCCAGTTGATGCTCACTGTATAGTATATTATACAGTAGATTTTTGTTTAGTAGATCGTATAGTAAATGTTTGTATAGTAGACTGTATAATAGATTGTGTAGATTGTACAGAACTTATCTGTAGCTTCTGATCTGCTGAATCTGACCTGGTCATAACAGAGTAGTGTTTTAGATGTTTCATAATTTGGCTGCTGTTGCTGATAAAAGATAACCTAAGAGTAGCTTTAGTTTATTAGAAGCATCAAGCACGACGGACCATGGGCTGGTAAGTTTTAATCAGAGTTGATTGGAAGGGGATTCTCAACCCCTTTCACTTCCAATTTCCATTCACACTTTTTTTCCGTGACCGTAACAGAGACCAAACAATTTCTTCTTAATGGAGGGCGGGCAAATCCACGCGGGGAAGTTGCAATTCATACCAAAAAAGAGACAGTGACCAAAGCAGTGTGCGCAAATTCAGCCAAGGCTGCAAGTCCCTCAACGACACCTTCTCTCCCAGAGAGTCTTCCAAGACTTTGCAATTCAGACATCCTGAAAGCTTGTTTACAACAACATTTGGAACTAGCAGCTGAGAAGCCGCAAGGAAATAGTTTGTTGGCTCAAATGTCAATGATACCTCCTATACAACAAACAAGTCATAGTGCTGGATCAGCTTTAACAACAACAAGCCTCTCCGCTGAGGATATCGGTAGCGCTCGTCCAGTAGCTGCGCCCTTAGCAGCAGGTGAGCATGCGCCACTGTCTCATGGCATTCCTACAACATGGTATGAGCTCCCACAATGGAAGTATTGGCAGTCACTCCTCGGTGATCGGAGGCACACACTGGCAGGTATCAGGCTTTGTGCCCTGTTCACTGTAAGGTAGTATGGATGTTCAATGCAGATAACTTTGATTCGTTCCATTTAAATAGTTTTCTTTTAATGTGTTGGGTTGGCGGTGGTACAATAATTCCGACATAGGGAATTTGTCACGCAACTGTATTAATAGGATGACTAGACACAGATACTAGCAGGAAAGGTTCATGCGTTTCATAAACCATATTGATAGATGTTTCACTTCTAGTGAAGACCGTACAGCTGTCAAGTTTTCTCAGACTGGTGTGTGACTCACATCAAGTTTGACTGCTGTATTTCCGGTCTTAACTTTTTCAATACAATCAAATGAACGACTGGCCACTGAATTGTCAAGGAAGATGCAGGGCTGTACATATACAACTACTGGCTTCAAGTGTAGTATGTCTAGCTTTTTGGGCTATGAGCTTTAACGTGCTATATCCTGTTGTATCTTGCTGATTTTTGTGTGTAGACAAGAAAGGGACTATTGTCACCGACAATTTTTGGAGTGATCGAACACGACGGTCCGGACAAAGCATTGGGGAGACCCGGGCATATGACAAACATAAGCAATTGGAATCGATGCCTGTAACAGAAAGTCAGTTGCAGTCAACAGGGCGCCAAAATCCCTTAATACCGAGGAGACTACCTTCTGAGGTTGAAGGTGAAAGTGAGACACCCGGTTCGAAGAAGCTGAGAAGTGAGACAGAACCGAGTGTCTTTTGGCCGGGAGGAAAGGAACAAGGATCTCCTCCAAATATTGGGAGTGCTGCTTTTTCACGGAATCGCAGAGCTATAGAAAGGAAGAAGAAAATGCACAAGGGGAATCATGTGAACCGAAAAGAGGAGTATACACTGCCACAGAGGGGGGGAGAGGGACCGTGTGAGTCTTCTTCACATAGTAGCGGTGGAAACATCTCTGTAGGTCCTCCACCTCCAACTTCTGTTGATAAAAGAGGACAATGGTTACAACAACCAGGTCAATTGCCAACTTCACCACCAAACTTGCAGATGTTGCCTACTGCTGATATGCCTCTTGTAGCATATCTGTTACAGCAGCAAATGCAAAGGCAAATGCAACAGGCTCAACAAAATTTTCAAGGGGTTTCTCCTCTTGATCAGACATCGCAACAACAACAACAACAACAACAACAAAATAGACAACAGTTGACTTTGCATGGGACCAGTGGGCCATTATTTCAAGCCTTGAATCTTCAACAACAGTTGTTTCTCCAGCAACAATTGCAGCTTTTAGACAGAGCAAGACAAATGCCTCAAGCTGAATCTCAAACTCAAAACTCTGTACCCTCAGTACAGAGTCCCCCCGTCTTAGCACAGCAAGCCCTTGCTCTCAATAATTTTCCGCATATTTTTCCATCTGTGATGCCTCATGTCAACCAACCACAAGCTTACCCTCTCCTTGCCGCAAGCTCTGGTCTTCCTACAGGACCTTGTGGAGCTGTCAGTAATTCTCAAATCTTACCACTGAACCAGGGATCTCCGGTTCAACAAAATTTTCAGCAAATTTTACAGCAACAACATCACCTTTGGCTTTTACAACAGCAGATTAAGCTTGAACTCCAACAACAGCAACAGCAATTACAACAACAACAACAACCACGTGGAGATGGAGGAGGAATCCACACAGGAACTTCAATGAGAGGAAGGAATGAAGGAATATCAAGAGCAGAGCCTCAAATAGGAAAGGAAGGTTCTGCGATTCAGCAATGTCCAGAAGTTGCGAACAATGATAGACAACAAGCGTTTGGAACATGGCCTCAGTTTATAGGAACACAATCTTCTTACCCAGGAAATCTGCATGGAGGGAATAGGGTAAGGCCTGGTCAACCAGCTGTTTTTAGCAGTCAACCGGGGTTTGGAGATGTTCCTACTCCTGTGGTGCCCTATGAGCAAGCTGGTTCGTCAAGATACAAGGGAGCTCCAGGAAACCAAGGAACTCGAGATGTCATTTTGAAGGGGAAGCAAGGAAACTTCAGTTCTCAGGGAACCTCACAGCAGAGGCAGTTGAACAATACCCAGGAGCTTGTCCAGGTTCCTATTCAAGTATGTGTTCCAGGTCAGACGGGTTTGGAGTGGGCTGGAAAATCAGCAGTTTTGCAAGCTCGGTATATTGATCCATCGCAGTCAATGCCGTGGTCCAGTGGTGTAATACTTCCTCCGGGAACCAATCTGCAGTCACAAACCTCGCAGTCGACGAATGAAATGCCACCAGCATGTGCATTTCCATTTTTTTCTTTTGAAAGCAAACCTCCAAAGTGTGAAACAAAATGCGCCATGACCGAAGACGAACCGAAAACGAAGGACTTCAACGCTTCACAAGAGTCGGTTGAAGAAGGCGATGGAGATGATGACGTAGTGACAAGTGCATTAGACACGTCGTTACATCTGTGATATGCTCCGTGGTTCAATAAAAATAAGAAATCCGGGTCTTGTGGGAGTAATGTTTGCATCTAGGTTTTAGCAGTAGCAAGACTGAGGTTTTGAAATTTGGATTGTTTCCTCGTTCTGTAAATAGATAGACACGTTAAAAATCAAATAGGAACCATTTCAGCAGTAGGCTGGAAATCTCGCGGTAGGTGTTTGAAGGATGAGTTTTTTTATAAGAGGGAAGGGAAGGGAAGGTTGATATGTTGTATAATGGAAAGTGTGGATTAGTTTTCTAAGTAACGTCTTTGTCTTAATTATTAGCTGTTGCATCCTTCTGTGAGTGAAACCCGAACTCGTTAAGATCTTCATGTTGTTAATTTGTTTAGACTAATAATCTGTATGAGCCTCAAATTTATTTTTTTAGCATGCAATTCATTTGTGAACTTTTCCAAAAATTATGCATGTTATATGCTTACTGCAAAAAAAATCACTGAATTGTTTCCTGTTCCTGTTTTAGCCTCTTATGTCAAGCTTGTCAGCTTATCGCCATGGTTCCTTGGCCAAGAAAATCACAACAGTATAGAATCACCATAAGGTAGTATACTTCGCTGATCTTTGTCTCTCCATAGACAAGAAAATAATTCCTTTTGGTTGTTTTTTCGAATCCTTCCTGAAAACCAATTCTTTCTTGAGACATTGTCAAACAGTCAAATACAAAATCCTGTTTTTAAGAGGCAACTAGCTGCAATGAATCTAAAAGCGGTTGTATATCTTCTTTTGCTCAAAGAGCGAGCGTCAGAGAGGCTCAAAAAGTTGTATACCAATACATTGACCAAAAGCGAGAATGCAATGCGCATATTTATATCGCATAGATTCCTTTTGCGTCATTCTCCTTGTTGTCCACTAGGGCGTCTTACTTACAGATTTTCCTGTTCTGAGCTATGTCCCCCAGTTTTTTTTACTTGGTGCTTAATTCTTTCCACTACACCGTGAATCGCTATTGCTGTTAACAATTTTTTCGCCACTTAAAACATCTTTTCTCCGTACACGCTTGTCGGATTGTGGATCTGACGGTTGCGATTGAAAGGTAAGATTCTCAGCTTCCGGTTGGCGGTCTCAAATTGATAATAGGACAAATGTGTACGGAGAAAAATATGTTTTAAGTGGCGGAAAAAGCATAGTTCAAAAGTAGGCGTTTTTATGGTAGGCCTTTGGTCGGCGCCTTTATCGTAAGTTGTGTTATGGGCTTTTCATGTGATCTTCTTAGATCGCTAATTTGATCGGCGACCGTCCGATCGTCCGAATCTGACAGTGTAAATAAATTTTTTTGGTCCGAATGTTTTAATTGGTCCAATGTTTGGTCCGAATGTTTTAATTGGTCGGAATAGGTCCGAATACAATATGGGTCTTAAGGTCATATTATATGTTTTGCATACAATAGGCATATTGTATGGGCCTACTTTCACCTACTTTTGAACTATGGAAAAAAGTATTAACACTAATAGCGATACACGTACTATTCCCTTTTGGAAAGATTGAAAGATGGTCTCATAGCAGAAGAACAACAAATTTCCATCCGCATTAAGACCTTGTTCTTAAAAAAAAGCTCTTGATTTTAGTTTGGAAAGAATATCAATAATGTTTTGCTCATCATCCAAAATGATTATTTCCCAAACACCACTAAAGGGAATCATTCACTAAAACTTATTCTTAGAATTGTGAAGATGTTTTGCAGCTTCGGTTTTTATTATAGTGTTGTGTATTGGGAGATTTCTTATCGCGATAAATTCGATAAGGACAACGAGCAGTTAGGGGGGAAATTATATCGCTCCAAGACCAACAAACATCATCGCGATATTTTTACAATATAGTATTCTACAGCATATACATTATATACTATATGGAATGCCACGTATGACGTACGTTTAGAACTGAAGTACATAAATTCAGTCCGGACAGTGGAACGCTTAACATACAAAGAAATAGTACTTCATAGTGCTTAAAGTACAAAAACGAAAATTCTCCAATGAAGTGCATCACATTATCTAACTTTCTCAAATTCAAAATAATAGATCTGTCAACAATTTCTGTGCAATCTATAGGCAGGAAGCACTAAGTCGAGCATAATGTGATTAGGAATCAGGGAATTTGCAAAATTCAAATTTTCAAAATCTGGGAATTTAGGGTTTTAAAACTTAGAGAATTTGGGATTTATTGGTCCACGTGAGGAACATTCGGTCTAACTTAGTGGCCGGACGCAAATCCAATTAAAATCCAGACTTTACAACGGTTTATGTGCACCGACTTCGTAGTGCGTGCATGTGTACAAGAAAAGTTTTAGTGCGAAAGCTATGTTAGAGCGAAATTTCTTTCTCTTGAAAAGTTGACATTGTAAACACAAACTTTTTTTTAAATTAAAACTACTAACGATACGTCCCCATGTAATCAATACTTTGATAAAGTATTTTAGACTGTGGTAAAGATTCTCCGTACTACTTTTGAGAGCGTCCCTATGTGCGAAAATGAAATCGGAACTTTGAAGACGGTTGTAGACGTAAGTACAACTTGTGAAGGTTGAAGACGACTACAAAATTTCCAACGATTAGTGACGCCAACAAAAACAGCGACTGTGGTAGATGTCTATATTTTTGTGAAATTGTAGATGTTTAGGGTTTGGTGACAATGTGACGTCATGCTCACTTGTGACAACGTCGACTTCACTGGTTCAATAACTTTCCGCCATGGTTTCCTGATTTTCGTTTTTTCTACTTTTCTCATTCGACTCGCCATTAAAAAAAAACATAAAAATTGTAAAAAATAATATTTTTAAAAGATCTTTCATTTTATACCAATATTGTTATGTCTCATTCTAGAAAGTGAGATAAAAGCGATTGTGTGAAAGGGAGAGGGGAGAGGTGACGACGACGCAAAATTTTGCAAAGGACACCATGAATGAAAGTGGAGGTCCGAGACCCCTACAATATTTTTTCCGTACATGCGCGTGACGGGCATGGAGAAAAATAGTGAGGACTCTCACTCATCCTAAAAATTTCCCACGCTTGTGGCGCGTGCGTCGCTTGTTTTTCATTCGCTGTTTGGGCGATACTTAAACTAAAATCACCCCCTCGAGGTGATTTTGGATGAAGTTTTTTTTTGGGTTGGATTCTCTTGCCCGGTGGTCGAAAGGGGAAAACGCCGAAATGCGTTCACATGACGACAAACACGCCGCACATCCAAAGTATGAATTGACGTTCACTCTACTTTGGTAAAAATGATTTTCTGGTACAACTAAAGTTTTTGTCAAAGTTCCCTGATTTTAGGGCAAAAAGATGGAGAAAGGTAAATACTTTAATACATAGGGACATACCCTTAATTAGTGCACGTGAGAGGCATCCGATTGTACAAAATTTCTTAAAGTTTGGCTTCACACGTAATCGTGTAAGGGTATCTAATTGTATGCGAACTAAAAAACTTAAAAACATCATGGGCAATCTTCATATGGAACCCTGGAATATTTTTTTGTACTCTCTCATAGCATGTTCCCACCGTAAAAAAATTCACTTCCCCAACAGTTCGAATAGTGTACGGATTTCCGAGCACCGACTTTGTTGTTTTCGGAAGTTACCAGAAAACCGTACAAACAAACTTCCTCAAAATATTTGAGTATATTAAAGTCGGGTTAAAGTTGCATCTTTCTTTGAAACAGGCCAACAGTAACCCCAAAAGTTGACGTAGCAAAAACAACACCGACCATAGTTCAAAAGTAGACGTTTCTATTGTAGGTCTTTTGTAGGCGCCTTTATCATTAGTTGTGTTATGGGCTTTTCATATGATCTTCGTAAATCGCTAATTTGATCAGCGACTGTCCGATCGTCTAAATATGACGATTGTCCTATCGTAAGTTGTGTTATGGGCTTTTCATGTGATCTTCTTAGATCGCTACTTTGATCAGCCACCGTCCGATCACCCAAATCTGACGGATTAAATAAAAATTACCTCAAAACTCACAAAAAAAAAATGTCTGAATGTTTTTCAAAATTTAGACATGACGTTTACTTCTCTAACGATCTATGTGCAACTTAACCGTGTTACTATTTTTTTTCATTTTGCGACCAATACAATATAGGTCTTAAGGTCATATTGTATGTTTTGCATATAATAGGCATATTGTATGGGCCTACTTTCACCTACTTTTGAAATATGACCCGAACGGCTATTTCATTGTAATCGCGCAAAAAGTTGCAAGACTTTGAGCCACTGTCGTCGTCTTTCGAACATTCATTATTAGTAAGTTTAAAAAACTGCAATTTCATTGTAATCGCATGAAAAAGCTGCAGGACTTTGAACCACCGTCGTCGTCTTCAAACATTCATTATTAGTAAGTTTAAATTACTGCCAATTTCTTTTCGCGCCTATATTTGATGACATTAAAACGTGTGACATGTCACAAAACACCTATCAGAGTTACGTGCCAAAATTTTGGTGGGAATAAGACCTGTTTTCCGATGAATTTAGGGAAAATCATCGGAATGGGAAAAAAGTTACAAATGCTCCGGTGGGAACAGGCTATCACTCTCCGTGGTTTTGTACTAAGCTTTGTATGCATGTGCTTTAAAAAAAAATGTGTTGATTCTCCCGGCTGCTTTTTCTAAGCAATCTACAATCTGTTCATTAGTGGTTGATTGTAATTAGAATGGATGCTGAAGTCGCAGGAGTCAAGGCTCCAAGAGATATAAGTATAGCATTGCAACCATCTCCAGCATCAACTCCTCCTGTTGCATCTCCATCTCTTCCCATAACTACTGCCATGGGTACATCAGTAATCATGAATACTGGTAGTATAGGCTCTCTTGTTCTGCAATTAGGTTTTCCGCTTCCAAAACCTCCGTATGAGAGCAATGTAGACGGCGTGGTTATGAAAAACATGCAATTAACCACTTTGAAGCGACATATTTTAGTTTACAAAACAATCTCACAACAGCTAATAGCGATGTATCGTGCTATGACATCACATATTTTTGGTAAGGTTCCATTGATGCTAAATCTACTCTCTCTCCCTCCCTCTCCCTCTCTCCCTCCCTCCATCTTCTTCTCTCTGTATATCCCTCTCTTTATCTCTCCCTCTCCCTCGCCCCCTCTGTCTCTCTCTCCCTATTCCTCTCTCTCTCCCCCTCTCTCTTTGACACTCTTTCTCACCCCCTAGCCGTCCCCCTCTCCCTCTCCCTCCCCCTATCCCTCTCCCTCTCCCTCTCAAAGGGCAAGATAGATGCCTCAAAATGAATCTCAAACTCAAAACGGTGTACCCTCAGTACAGAGTCCTCTTGTCTTACCACAGCAAGCCCTTTCTCTCAATAATTTTCCGCGTATTTTTCCATCTGTGATGCCTATTGTCAATCAACAAAAATCTTACCCTCTCTTTGCCGCAAGCTCTAGTCTTCCTACAAGACCTTGTGGAGTTGTCAGTAGTTCTCAAATCTTACCACTAAACTAGGGATCTCTGGTTCAACAATTTTTTTACACATTTTAAAGCAACAACATCAACTTTGGCTTTTACAACAACAGATTAAGCTTGAACTCCAACAACAGCAACAGTTAGAACAACAACAACAATGACGTGGAGATGGAGGAGGATTTATAAACGAACTTCATTGGGAAAAAGAATGAAGGAATAATTGGAGGTGGATTGGCAGAAGCCATAAAATTGTACACAAGAGAAAGATAAATGCATTCGAGAGAGAATTTGATTTGTATTTGGGATGATTTCATTTAGTGAGAAAATTCACTTATATACAAAATACAAAGTGCTAATTACTGTGGAATCTAAGCGCTTCGCTGGAACAAAAAGGATACTAGTCAAGATTCTACGTGACTAAATTCTAATGTATGTAGACTAAATTCTAACAAAAGCTAGATTGTAACCGACTAACTTTAGGGCTGCAATGTACAAAAGTAATTAAGACCTAAAGTAATGACGTAGACTCAAGCGACAAAGAGTACGAAGCCACTCATAAAGACAAACAAAAAACATACGTAGGACAAAGAGAAACCGTCGCCCAAATGACTTGTACGTAAGGCGCCAAGACTGAACCGACGCATGAAATGAATGGTACAAACAAGACCAAGACTAGATCGACGTATGAAATGACGGGTGCGAACAGAACTGGCTCTTAATGTTCTTTAATACCCCCCCTCAAGCAAAAACTACGAAGTAGATTGAGATGAAAAGAAAAGGAAATTTAGCCAGGAGGAGAAAGAAGACGAAGGCCAGAGGAGAGCGTATGTTGCTCAAAGTAATGGCGATCAAGAGCCTTCGTGAGATAATCGGCCACTTGATCGACGGATTTTACATAAAGAAACTGGAGAGTGCCATATTTGACTTGCTCCCGAGAGTAATGATACTGAATGTCGATGTACTTCGTCCGCTTGTGGTGAACACGATTGGGGATCAAAGCAAGGGCTCCTTGGGAATCAGAAAAAAAAAAGTACGGGTTGAAAGGGGAAATCCAAGATTGGAAAACAGAGTCCAAAGCCAAACAGCTTCCCAGGCGGCGTGACCAGCGGCCATATATTCCGCCTCAGTGGTGGAGCATGTAGTGGTAGGTTTCTTTTTGCATGACCAAGAGATAAGACCATTGCCCAAAAAGAAGCACGAGCCATTGGTGGAACAACGGGAAAGCTCATCTTGTGCCCAATCTGAACCAACAAAACCCGTAAGAGCACTAGAGCCAGATGAATAATATGTAAGACAAGGAGATTTAGTGCCTTGAACATAACGAAAGACGCATTTGGCTGCGGCAAGATGATCAAGAGAAAAACGTTGGAGGAATTGACTGAGTTTGATGACAGCTGTGGCAATGTCACGGTGAGTGGCCTGCATGGCGTACATAAGGGCCCCGACCATCGAGCGGTTAGTGGCATGGATGGAGGGGGAGAGAAAATAGTCAGTGGAAGGGAGGAGTGTTGTTCTTTGGTCTAAAATAGACCGCAGAAGCGACCCAAACTATCATGCAAGAAGCTAAGCGAAGCTAAGCCAATGAACAATCATTTGAAATGCATCCTCCATTTAACATACATCAACTAAGGTTTGATGGAATAATCAACATAAACAAACCTTTGGACAACAACTAAGGTTTGATGGAATAATAAACATAAACAAACCTTGGGACAACAACTAAGGTTTGATGGAATAATCGACATAAACAAACCCTAGGACAAATGCATAAACAATGCATATCAAACATATATAAAATAACATAAATAAATAATAACAAAAAAATGCATCACACATAAACAAAAGTATAATCAAAGTATAATCAAATAATCATTATATCATTCAAAGTATATGACCTAATCGACAACCCTAAAATACTACATCTTTGGTATTTACTTTTCTAACAAGCATTGATGATTAATTCATGATAAAGCTCATTCCTATATATACATTTGTGAGCTGTCAGCGAATCACTAAGTGTCAAAATAACCAACATACATTACGTAACTGTCATCAAGTCATATTTAACCATAATAGCCCATCACTAAGAATAAATTAATCGTAAGCGTACACTTGTCTGCAAGTACAACACACAAATAAAACTGTCAGAACTCTAATTAACCACACAAATATAATCATCATTGTAAACTCTAATTATTAATAGACATAAGACAACAAAATGTTTGTGAAATATTTACAACAAAGCGTCCGCAAAATCCGGCCGCTAAATGACAGCTTGCTTACTCACTTGTACACAAAACAACGTAGTGAACCGACATCGCATATGTACGGTCCACTTGATAATACAACATTAAAACAATGCGATCCCTTGAAAATATCGGCGGATGCCGTCCGCCCTCTAAAAATTCTGAGACCTCCATAAGTCCTCAGAGTGGACAGCTTTCAAGAAGCCTCTAGGATAACCCTGACCCCTTTGTGTTTCAGCAAAAATAACTGCCACCCTGGCAGACAAAAACTCTAACCAACTTCAACCCTATGAAGACAAGACTCCCTTGAGTCGATAGCAAAAAGAATCTTTGAATTTGCTCCCCTGAGCAGTAAGTTATGGAGGGTCAAAGTTGACCTTTTGTACAGAAGCTCTCTGGGAGAGAGGGTCCTATCTCCTAATTTTTCTAAGTCCTATCTCTCTCACAGACTCTATCTACTAATGTACGGAGCCAATCAGAATGCACCTCTGTACACAAAAGTACAGCTGCCGGTGTACTTTCTGTACGAACATTGTACGACATGGCCTAAATGTTGACACGTGGTATGTCCGGATTCGTTCCCGTAATCCTCGGAGATGCCGCGATCCAATGTTATTCCGCCACGTGTCGTCTGATGTGGCGATGTCCATAAACCGCCGAAATCCTCTTCCGCGATCTCGACGTTAATTCCGGCCGTCCGATTAAATTCATATTTAATCGTAGCCGTAACAAATGCATGTGCGATATTCTTTTCTATAAAGAAACAAATGAGCGGTATTGGTTTCTTATCCGTACCGCTATTCGTACTTTTACAATTATGGATCTATGTCTCCCGTAATCAGTTATAGTTAAATGAATTTTCCTACTTAATAACATTTAAATAAATATCATACCATATATTGCGTAACATCTGATGAAGACTTAACGGCTAAGGTTACCTTCTACCGTCTGCCTGCCGGCCAGTAGGCACAAGGATCAAATCCTGTAGCCGGCACTATCTTTTTAGCAATAAAACCCCTAACTAACATATAATCCCGTAAACTTCTGGTTAGCCTAGGTAGCCATGGCTCTAGCTCCCTCTCCAATTTCTCAATGACTGCGACAAGTTTGAGAGTTGGAGAGAGAAGTTAGAGGTAGACTGCCTCGGCTTCTTTCTATATTTCTATTTAGACCTAGAAAATACTTTAAATGGATCATTAATTTCTACACCCTCCACGTGTAGCTCGAACTACTTGCTGAATTGCCACCGTACTATTTGAATTCTATTCCGTACGGAAACCGCGTCCACTTCAATAAATGCGGCTTTTCACATTTAAAGTACATGTCATTTCGCCACACCTGCCGCCCGTCGCAAATAAAGTACACCTGTCAAATAAGACGCTCCGTACCGGCGGCGTCCCATTACATAATATCGTTCGTCGTATTATGTGTCGTACAGCCGGAGTCCAATTTCAAACATTTCACATCGGATCGCCAAAGCGATCCGCCGTCTACATCTCCAACGCATTTCTTAATTCATGTTCATATGTTCGCGTCACTCGTTTTGTACTTTCGTACGCTTCTAACAATTATTTCATTTCGGATCGCGAAGCGATCCGCCGTCCATTTCGAATTAATGTTCGCGCCACTCAATTACTCCATTAATTTTACTCGTACATTAATTTCCCAATCTCCAAATCCTTTCGAGCCTCCAGAGTATATCACATAATTACATACGCACGCAAACATGCGCACGCACGTACGAAACTTAATCATCGAAAAACAACAAGGAGAGGGGCATTAGCATCCAAATGAGTGGAAAAGGTCGAGCAGCTTGGCATGCCAAAGCGTTCCAAAAAATCAAAGATAAAGGTCTTCGAGAAAGAGAGGCTCCGAGCTGAGCGGTTACGAGAAACTTGAATGCCCAAATTATACGTGAGCTCACCTAGATCGGCCATGTCAAAATGGGTTTGAATGAGAGATTTGACTGTAGAGATTTCAGAGAGGGAAGGACCAACAAGAAGCAGATCATCGACAAAGATGGCAACAATGATCAAGGAGGTGCCAGATGCAATTCTGTGTCCTCCAATGGACTACAGAATACAGGAAGCCTCTAGATAGTATTTAACTAACCCACTTTAAGCCACGACCACTTCTGCCCAAGAAGGCAAACTGACAATTTGACTGCACCCCTGTGCAGCCTCGACTCCCCTGAGTCCGTAGAAAAAAGAATCACTGAAAACGGCCAACCAGCCGATAAGTTATGAGGCAGTAAAAAATGCCAATTTGTACAAACTCTCAAAGGGAGAGGTGACTACCTACCAAAATTTTCTAAGTCCTGACTCTCTCTAATAACTCCTATCTACTGAAGTACGGACCAATCAGATTACTGTATCGTACACAAAAGTACTACTGCCGATGTACCTTTTGTACGGCCTATGTACGACGAGGCTATTAAGTGGACGCGTGTCCGCTTTTCATTCGTCCGTACGTTCTTCGGAATTCCTATGACCGAATGTCATCTCTCCACGTGTCTCCAGGTCATGCCACGTCTTAAAACGCCAAAGTGACCACTCCGGGATTTCCGCGAAGATGTGCGCCGTTGGATTTTATGTGAAACGCAATCTTAGCAGTCATAAATACTTGCACGACATTTGTTCCGATGTCGAAATAAAATTCGTGGTATCCGTTTTGAATTAGCATCGTACGACGTACTTTATAAAACTGAATCTATGTACGCCGTATACAGTTCTAGTTAAATGAACTTTATCTACTCGAAATAAATATATATCTATCATATACCATAGCAATTAGCATTGGTCCTAGTCTATTACGATAAAGCTGACCGCTACCGGTCAACTCGACGAACCGCAGGTACCGGGATCAAATCTCTGGTCCGTCAAGTATATTTTTAGTAACCTACTAAAAATAGCTGTCTGTTGAACTAAGGCAGCCATGGATCAACCTCTCTCTCTTACCTTCAGTGACTACAACAAGTATGGGAGCTAGAGAGCGGAGGTGGAGGCAGGCTGTCTGTCCTTTTTCCTTTTCCTTTTATAAAAACATATTTAAACCTAGAAAATACTCTAGAAATCTATAAATTTCAACACTCCCCTTATTTTCTAGTCTAATTTTAATTTTTCTTTCAACCCGCATTTTTCCCGACAATATTTTAGTTTAGGAGAGGGCACAGGTTTGGTCATCATGTCAGCCACCATTTCTTCATCAGGTCTATACACAAGTTTTAAAATTTTATTTTCAACTTTTTCTCTTACGAAGCTTAATCTTATGTCCTTATGTTTTGCTTTGAAATGGTGTTTTGGATTTGCTGCAATTGCAATTGCAGCTTGGTTATCGCAAAAGATTTCATGCACTCCCTCCTTCATAAATCCCAGTTCTTGTAACAATGATTTCACCCACATTAGTTCTTTTACAGCAGAAGAAGACGCCATATACTCAGCCTCCATAGTAGACTGAGCAACCACCTTTTGTTGCTTACTGCTCCAACAGCAAGCACCTTCCCCCACATACAAAACATATCCAGAAGTGCATCTTCTCATAGGTGCATCCCCATAACTAGCGTCACTCCAAGTGGTGATATCAGTGTGCTCCCCTCCCAAATGCAACCATAATTCTCTGGTTCCAACCAGATATCTCATGACTCTCTTGGCTGCCTCCCAGTCTCTCTTCCTAGGATCATTAAGACTCCTACTGAGTACTCCAACTGATGCCGCTATGTCCGGCCTGGTACAGTTCATAAAATAGATTAAGCTTCCTACGACCTGTCTATAAGGGATAGACTTCATGAACTCTCTCTCCTCTGGACTCATCTGATCGTCTAAGATCATCACTCCTCCTTCTACACTCCCATCACTTACTTTTTTCAAGTCCATGGGAGTGGTACAACTGTTAGCATTTTCCATCTGGAATTTCTCAAGCATATTACCTATTGCTTCTTTCTGAGTAAGTCTGATAATCTTCTTCCCCCTATCTCTCTCCATTTGGATCCCCAAAATGTATTTTGCCTCCCCTAAATCCTTCATATCAAATCTGCCCCTAAGATCTTTCTTTAGCCTATTGATATTCTCCAAAGACTTACTTAACACAAGCAGATCATCCACATAAATTGCAATGAAAATGACACCATTCCCATCTTCAAACATATAGATAGAATGGTCAGAGCTGATCCGGATGTATCCCAAATCGGTGAGAAACTCATCTAGTTTCTTGTTCCACTGTTGGGGAGCCTGTTTCAGTCCATATAAAGACTTTATGAGCCTGCAGACTTTGCTCTCTTCTCCTTCTTCCACAAACCCCTCGGGTTGCCTCATAAAAATTTCTTCCTCTAACTCACCATTAAGAAAAGCAGTCTTAATGTCCATCTGGTGTATTTCCATGTCTTCCGCTGCGGCCAGAATGAGGAGAATCCTTACCGATGGGAAACCGAACAACTGGAGCAAAGGTCTCCTCATAGTCAATTCCCTCTTTTTGGGTGAACCCTTTTGCTACCAATCGAGCTTTATACCTCTCAATTGTATTATCTGGGTTCAGTTTTAGTTTAAATACCCATTTACATCCAATAGGTTTTCTGTCTGGAGGGCAATCCGCTAGTTCCCAAGTATTTGCTTCCATGATTTAGCCATCTCATCATTTATGGCTCTTATCCATCTTTCTTTCTCTGGACTATTCACAGCCTCTAAGTAAGACTGAGGCTCATCTGGGTGAGACAGCTTAGTTACCTTATGGGCAGCTTGTTTTTCCTGTATCCTTTTGCTGCTCCTCCTTCCTCCCTCAAACTCCGAAGCTGGAATGGATGGAAGTCTTGGATTTCTTCTCACTGTCTCATCGGCTCCCCTGTCCATGAAAACCGGTTCTTGTCCCGCTTCTTCAATCTCCTCAAAGTCTATAGGAGTATGTGAGGTTTTCGGTGAGTCTCCTGTATCTTCGATCTCCCATGAATCTGTAATCACGGTTTCACTCATGTCCCTTTCGGGAACTACCAAATTCTCATCACTTTCGGACTCAAATCTGATCCTTATCTTCTTTGTATATTTGAAGGGGTCAAATGACTTCCCTTCATCCATGACAACTAAGTGTTTGACCAGAATGATATCTTTCTTTGCTAAGTCATAGACTCTATATCCCTTAACATCCTCATCATATCCCACAAAGTATCCAGGTTTTCCCTTAGCATCTAGTTTCCAGTTTTTCCTATCCGTGTCAAGACTGTACACTTGGCTACCAAATACTTTAAGGTGTGAGATATCTGGTTTCCTTCCAACCCATATCTCATAAGGTGTCACTCCCTTTACAGTTGAGGTAAGGACTCTATTCTTAATGTAGTTGGCACAGTTTATTGCTTCTGCCCAAAATCTCTTTCCTATTTTCTTGTCTGCCAACATACTGCGCACACTATCTCCTAGTGTTCGATTCAACCTCTCAGCTACCCCATTTTGTTCCGGATTATATAGTACAGTTTTCTGGTGCTACACTCCCTCATCTCTCAGATATTCCTCAAACTCGTTAGAGGTATATTCCCCCCCATTATCACTCTTTATCCTCTTAATGGGGGTTTCATGCAACTTCTCACTCCAAGCTTTATATTCTTTGAAGTAAGTTGATGCTTCAGACTTTGTTTTCAGAAAGTAGACTCTAGAGTATCTAGACCAGTCATCAGTTATTGTCATCATAAACCTCTTTCCTCCAATCGAAGGTACTTTTGCAGGTCCCCAAATATCTGTGTGTACCTAATCTAACACTTTCTCACCTCTATATGTGGCGGCTTTGGGAAAGGGAAGTTTGTGAGCCTTACCTTGAGCAAAACCACTACAATCATCCATCATTTCATTATCCTCAAAGTGAATGCCATCTACTACCCCAAGCTTTTTCATTTCCCTGAACCTATCAAAATGCACATGCCCCAACCGCTTATGCCAAATCATCACCTTAGGAACACCAACATAATAAACATTCTTCTTTTCATTACTCAGGTTAAGCCTAAACATTCCTTGGCTACCCTTATCTGCTGTGAAGTAAACTTCATTCCCATACTTAGCTGTAAAGACTCCCTTTCTGGTGAAAGTATCAAACTCTTTGTCATCTAACACAGACGTAGAGACAAGATTTTTACTCAGCTGTGGAATGTAAAGTACATCTGAGAATGTAAGTATAGAAGTCTTACCCTCCACTAAGACTTTCAGATCTACTGATCCCACTATCGCTGTAGTAACCACTCTCCTATCCCCATACTCTATCTCTACAGTAGGAATCTTTCTTAGCTTAGTGAAGAGTTCTTTATCACGACACATATGCATGGATGCACCTGAGTCGATGATCCATCCTTCCTGTGGAGCTTCCCGAATTGCTCCAAGGGCACACTTCTGCCTCCGAGGGATCTCCTTCTCCTCCAGACTCTCGTCAAGAAGAAGCTCCCCATCCTCCTCAGAGGACTCATCCTCGGTTTCTCCTGACACTTTTGTAACCACAAGTGCCTTTTTCTTCCCTTCGAAAGAACCTCCTCCACGATTCTCTTGGAGCCTCAGCTCTGATAGCTTGACACAATCTGCAATAAAGTGTCCCGCTTTTTGCAATAATAACAAAGACCCTTTGGGGGCCATTGTCCCCCAGAATGATCTCTTTCCCCTCTATAAGGTTTCTTCGGGTCCTTCCCCCATCGGTCCCTCTTGCTGCTAGAGCTTGAATGCTCTTTCCTCCTCTCCTAATCTCCATTGTGTTTTCCTACACAAGTATCATCCTGACTACTGTGCTCAATTTCCATGAACTATCAGGCATTCCCTGTACTCGGTACACTATGTTTTCGAACTCATCTGGTAATTTCATGATAAGGGTGTTAACTTTCATTTTTATTGTACTTGTCCACCCGGCACTTTCCATTTCCATATACAAACAAGAAAGATCATTACAGTAATCTAACATCTTTCCTCCTTTGTAAGTGTAACTCAATAGCTTTTGCTCAGCCAACTGGAGCTCTTGAATAGTTCCAGCTCTATAAATCTCCACTAAACTCTCCCACAACTCCTCGGCCTTGTAAATGTGAAGATGAGGAGTGGCCAAACCTTGAGTGAGGTGCCTCCGAATGAAGTTCTTGGCAACCATGTTTACATCCTCCCACATTTGAGTATCGTTCTCCACGGTCTTCACTGTGGCAACAGGAGTGAGGGGTGTCTCCTTCCCTTTTTCCTTTTTTGGACACATTGCTGTCCCCATCATCTGCCTCCTCCGCTGAGGCAGCCGTTGTTGTAGAAAACCTTACTCCCCCAAATCCTGGTGGAGTTCCCGAAGGTGGATGTTTCACTTGTCCACTGACGATACCCCAGTATCGTTTTTCACACAAAGCTCCCATCATCATGGCTTCCCAATAGATGAACCCAGATCCATTGAAGGTGGGCACCCTAGAGGGTGGGCCCATAACCTGCAATTCTGTGTCCTCCATTGGACTACAGAATACAGGAAGCCTCTAGATAGTATTTAACTAACCCACTTTAAGCCACGACCACTTCTGCCCAAGAAGGCAAACTGACAATTTGACTGCACCCTTGTGCAGCCTGGACTCCCTTGAGTCCGTAGAAAAAAGAATCACTGAAAACGGCCAACCAGCCGATAAGTTATGAGGCAGTAAAAAATGCTAATTTGTACAAACTCTCAAAGGGAGAGGTGACTACCTACCAAAATTTTCTAAGTCCTAACTCTCTCTATTAACTCCTATCTACTGAAGTACGGACCAATCAGATTACTGTATCATACACAAAAGTACTACTGCCGGTGTACCTTTTGTACGGCCTATGTACGACAAGGCTATTAAGTGGACGCGTGTTCGCTTTTCATTCGTCCGTACGTTCCTCGGAATTCCTATGACCGAATGTCATCTCTCCACGTGTCTTCAGGTCATGCCACGTCACAAAACGCCAAAGTGACCACTCCGGGATTTCGGCGAAGATGTGTGCTATTGGATTTTATGTGAAACGCAATCTTAGCCGTCATAAATACTTGCACGAAATTTGTTCCGATGTCGAAATAAAATGCGTGGTATCCGTTTTGAATTAGGGTCGCACGACGTACTTTATAAAACTGAATCTATGTACGCCGTATACAGTTCTAGTTAAATGAAGTTTATCTACTCAAACTAAATATATATCTATCATATACCATAGCAATTAGCATTGGCCCTAGTCTATTAGGATAAAGCTGACCGCTATCGGTCAACTCGACGAACCGCAGGTACCGGGATCAAATCTCTAGTCCGTCAAGTATATTTTTAGTAACCTACTAAAAATAGCTGTCTATTGAACTAAGGCAGCCATGGATCAACCTCTCTCTCTTACCTTCAGTGACTACAACAAGAATGGGAGCTAGAGAGCGGAGGTGGAGGCAGGCTGTCTGTCCTTTTTCCTTTTCCTTTTATAAAAACATATTTAAACCTAGAAAATACTCTAGAAATCTATAAATTTCAACATCAGAGCCACAAGAGTAAATGCTAAGATTGGCATGAATCGGGTAAATCCTTCTTTCCTCATTATGGCATATATGGTATGGTTCCATACACGGGGGGATTGCTTTAATCCATAGATTGTTTTAAGGAGATGGCAAACCATATGTTCAGTTCCAAGGGAAATATAGCCCTCACGCTAATGTAAGTAAATGTCCTCCGACAAGATCCTATTTAAAATGGCATTCTTAACATCCATCTGATGAACATCGAAATCATGTTCAGCAGCTAAAGCAAGTAAAGTGCGGATAGATGTCAACCGTGCAGCTGGAGCAGAGGTTTCAGTGAATCTGTACTTTCGATTTGGGAAAAGCCCTTCGCCACCAAACGAGCTTTGTATTTGTCCACGGATCCATCCGCTTTTTTTTTACGCGGAAGACCTATTTTGAGCCGATTGCCTTTTTTCCAAGGGGAAGGGGAAAAAGATTCTATGTTTTGTTGGAAAATAAGGCATTGAGTTGAACATCGGCGACGATTTTCCAAAGGGAGGAATCAAGATTTTTTAGGGCAGCTTTGAGAAAGAAGGGCCGAGGAGAGGGGCATTGGCATCCAAAGGAGTGGAACGGGAGGAGCAACTTCGCATGCCAAAGCGTTCCAAAAGATCAAAGATAAAGGTCTACCGAGAGAGAGGCTGCGAGCTAAGTGGTAACGAGAAATTTGAATGCCCAAATTATACGTGAGCTCACCTAGATCGGCCATGTCAAAATGGGTTTGAAAGAGAGATTTGATGTAGAGATTTCAGAGAGGGAAGGACCAACAAGAAGCATATCATCGACAAAGATGGCAACAATGATCAAGGAGGTGTTAGAGCCACGAGAGTAAATGCTAAGATTGGCATGAATTCGGGTAAATCCTTCTTTCCTCATAATGGCATTTATGGTATGGTTCCATACACGGAGGGATATCTTTAATCCATAGATTGTTTTAATGAGATGGCAAACCAAATGTTTAGATCCAAGGGAAATATAACCCTCACGCTAATGTAAGTAAATGTCCTCGGACAAGATCGTATTTAAAATGGCATTCTTAACATCCATCTGATGAACATCGAAATCATGTATAACAGCTAAAGCAAGTAAAGTGCGGATAGATGTCAACTGTGCAACTCGGGTAAAGGTTTTAGTGAAATCTATACTTTCAATTTGAGAAAAGCCCTTCGCCACCTAGCGAGCTTTATATTTGTCCACAGATCCATCCGTTTTTTTTTTTACGCGGAAGACCTATTTTGAGGCGATTGCCTTTCTTCCAAAGGAAAAGGGAAAAAGATTCCATGTTTTGTTGGAAATTAAGCCATTGAATAAAGCATCAGCAACGATTTTCCAAAGGGAGGAATTAGGACGTTTTAGGGCATTTTTGAGAAAGAGGGGCTGAAATAAGAGAGGTAGTGGCCCCAGCCGAGTAAGGGTAAGCAAGAGAGGCATGGCCTATAGAGGTAATTAGCCGAGAGGGGAGAACTATAGGGCGTCCAAGGTTTCGCCGAGATAAAAAAGAGGGCTTAGGAAGAGGGGAAGGTTCAGGCTCGGGAGGTGAGGGCTCAAGAGGAGCAAAAGGCCCACGGAGAGGTGAGTGGGAAAACATTGTGGGGGAAAGATTGTCAAAAAATCATCATCTTGGAAAAAAGGGAGAGAAGAGGTAGTATCTTCGGAATTTATGACAGGATGAAGAGGAAGGGCAGCTGATTGGCAGGCAAGAGTGATGGGAGCAGCCAAGAAAATAAAAGGGGTAGGAGAAGATGGAGGAGGAGGGAGATTTGAACATGATGAGGGAAAAAATATGCGAGGATTAGGATGAGAGGGGTAGAAAGGTGTAAGGTAGGTGAGGTTAGATGGCTGAAGAGATTAAAAGGGAAGTTTTAGGGGAAAAGGGTCATAGAGGGTGAGGGAAAGAAAGTCGAATAATGGGGGAAGAGGGGAAGGGAAGGGCATACGAGACAAGGTTTCTTCTCAGGTGGAGATGATGCAATTTTGAGAATGACTCCAGATGTGGTACGCTTTGGAATTTGGAGCGTACCCAACGAAAATGCCACGAAATGCGCGGGCTACCAATTTGGCTTACAATTGGAGGAGGTCTTTATACCACGCTTCACATCCAAAGATTCGAAGATGGCGTATATCTGGTTTGACAAATGACAGCGCTTCCATGGGAGAAGATTTTGGTAAAGCGTTAGTGGGACAAAGATTGCGTAAGTAATTTACGCAAACAACAGCCTCTACCCAAAATTCATAAGGCAAATTGGAAAAGTACAGCAAAGTGCGTGACATGTCATGTAATGTTCAAATGTACCTTTCAGCAATGTCGTTTTGTTGTGGCGTCCGAGGCGTTGTTAAATGACGCGAGATTCTATGTTGCATGAGAAATTCAAAAAATTGGTTGGACAAAAATTCGCCACCGTTTTTAGTGCGTAAGACCTTGAATCGTTTGTTGTGAAATTTTTTTGCCAACGCCTTAAATTCTTTAAATCGTGCAAAAGCGTCAGATTTATGACAGATTGGATACAACTGTGAAAAACGAGTTGCATGGTCAATGAAAGTGACAAAATAAAGGGATCCACTATAGCTACGCGTGCGCATGGGACCACACACGTCCGTATTTACAAGTGCAAGTGGTTCAATGATGACGGTACTGCTAGTGGGAAAAGAGTGACGTGGCATTTTCCTTGCATGCAACCGTGACAAAAATCCAAAGATTTCTTAGAAAACGAATTTATTCCGAATACAAGATTCGGCAAAGTACGCAAACTCTCGCTATTTAAATGACCATATCTTAAATGCCAAAGTGGAAAAATTTCGACGCTAGCATTTAAAGCAAATATCTTTGGCGTACTATAAGATTGTAGGACGTACATAAAATCTCGTGCTACACCAAAATCTACAATACTATTGTCTTTTCTATCAAGAAACGTTACTCTATCATTATTAAATTCAGCTTTTAAGCCATCAAATGTGGCGACTTTGACTAAAAATAGATTCCTAGCTAAACTACGAACAAAGAGTACGTTGTGAATGTGAATAGACACGGTAGGGACGTTTACGTAGCCAGAATGTGTAGACAACAAAATGCGGTCGTCTCCTAATTGAATCTGCATAGGGGATGATAAAGGAGAAAGGTGAGTGAACGAATCGGATCGTGGTGATAGGTGGTCACTAGCACCACTATCTATTAGCCAATCAATAGGGGTTTGAGATAGAAAAGCGTACCCTTTTGGAAATTGAGTATCCAGAGTCACACAATTTGGGATATGATGGACAACATTGCCATATCGAAATTTTGGTGAGGGAGGGAGGACAAAAGGGGTATCTACTGGAGTGGGATAATTAGAGGGAAAATGTGGGGAGAAAGCGGTCGACCAAGGGAGGTTAACGAAGTTTGAAGAGACATAGTGTGTTGAGGCGTTAGAAGATTGTGGGAGGGATAGAGAAAGGGGATAATGGTGAGGATAAGGAAAATTTGGAGGGAAAGAAGGGTGCAAAGTGTTGGAATTCAAGTATTTTCTAGGTCTAGAGATTGCAAAATAAAAAGCAAAATAGTAGATATTGACAGCCTGCCTCTAACTCCTCCTCAAGTCCCCACACTTGTCGCAGTCACTGAAGACTGAAGGAGGAGTTAGCCATGGCTGCCTGTGCTGTCTAGAGGGAGACAGACAGTTGTTTTATAGGGGATTTTCTGTAAAAGATAGTTTCGCCAGGTCCAGGATTTGATCCTGGTACCTGCCACTTGTCAAACCGACAATAGCCGGTAGTCTTATCCAGATAGTCTTAATTGTATTAGATATTAGGAGGTATGATATTTATTTAAATAGTTACTATAAGAATAATTCATTTAACTAGAACTATATGGATACTGCATAGAAACAGTTGTGGAAAGTACGACGTACGGTACGATTACGAAATAAATACCGCGCGGTTTGTTTGACGCCGGAAAGAATACCGCGCAGGTATTTATGACGGCCACGATTGAAATCCAAATTTGATCGGACGGCCGCGAAGGATGCGGAGATCGCGGCGTACGATTTTGGCGGTTTGCGATCACCGCCACATTAAGTGACACGTGGTAACACTACATTGGATTGCGGCAACTCCGGAGATTACGGGAACAAATCCGGATATGACACGTGTCGACATTTTTGCCATGTCGTACAATGGCCGTACATAAAGTACACCGGCACCTGTACTTTTATGTACGATACAGTAATTTGATTGGTGCCGTACTTCAGTAGATAGAGTTTTAGAGAGGGAATAGGACTTAGATAAATTTTGGGTAGGCAGCTGCCTCTCCCAGAGAGCACCCTGTATAAATGGCAAACTTTGGCCAGCCATAACTATCAATTTACTTGACCATTTTCAGTGATTCTTTTTGCTGCGGACTCAGGGGAGTCTAGGCTACACAGGGGTGTAGTCGGTCAGAGTTTTTGTCTGCCAGGGTGGCTGTATTTCTAAGGGAAAGTCAAAGTGGGTGAATGTGTCCAAATCTCATATTCTAACTTTGCATTCTGTGGTGGAACTGAGCACACAGAAAGTGTTATTTCACAGGGGTGAATCTATATTGGGGTTCTGACTGTCAAGGGGTCAGTCACTTGGGTTTATATTAACTTGGAGTCGGCACTATCTAGATTAGCTTCTTTTGGATCTGCATACTCTGAGGGCCAATGGAGGTCTCAGAGTTTCAGGTTATGGGCCCACCATCTAGGGTGCCTATGTTTGATGGAACAGGCTTCACGTATTGGGCGTTTACAATGGAGGGATTGCTTTTCGAGAAGCACTTATGGGGAATTGTTGCGGGACAAGTGAGATGTCCGCCACCTAGCTTTGGAGGAGCTTATTACGGAGAATCATCTGAGACTGTCCAGAATATCACCCGGAGTTCAGATGCAACGGAAGGTGAAGGGAAAAACCTTTCCGTGGATGGGGAAATAGGGGAGAAGGAAAAAGGGACACCTATGGTGAGGGGAGCTAGGCTCTCAGCTATGGTACCACATGTAGGGATTAAAACTGAAGAAAATGACAGGAAAATATGGGAATACAAAAACACTATAGCAAAACATCTCATACTTAGATATGTGTCTAAGTCGATAGCTATCACTCTTTTAAGTCTAACCAAGTCTTCGGAGATATGGGAAGCACTAACTCAGATTTATAAGAGTGAGACTATTCAGAGGCAGCAATTAGTAAAACAAGAAATAGATGCCTACGTTTATAAAGGCGGTAGCATGATAGAGTTTTGTAATGATATTGCTGCGTTATATGTTGAGCTTACTAGTGCGGGATATGTAGAATCTGAGGAGAGTAAGATTAATACACTAATTATGAAACTCCCAGATGAGTACGAAAACATAATTTGTCGTATGCAGGCAATGGATGGCTCCTCATGGACTTGGAGCTTTACCATGGGGATAATTCTTGTGAGGGAAAGCACTTTGGAGCTTCGTAGGGGAAAGGACAGGGTCAATGCATTTTCAGCTGGTGGTGATTGGCGGAATCGTGATGAGAGGAACGGCGGTGACGAGCGGAAGCGTGATGAGAAGAACGGTGGTGACGAGCGGAAGCGTGATGAGAGAAAGAAAGACAAAGGTAAACCTTATCGGAACTTTGGTGGAAAGAGAGGGAGAGGAAAAGGCACGGGAGCTTTGAAAAAAGGGGTTTGCTTCTTTTGTAGGGAACCGGGTCATTATATGGAGGAATGCCCTTGTTTGGAAAAACTTAGAAGTTGGAATGTGGATGAGGAGGACGAAGAGGAAGAGGAGAAAGAGGATGAAGAAAAATTGGAGCTTCTTCACATCGGTAGAATGGGGAAGAGAGAAAAGTACACAGAAATAGGACGAAGGCAACAGTGTGCTTTTGGAGGTATAAGGGAAGTAAAGAGAGAGGAAATACTTGAGGATGTCAAGGAGTGTAGAGTATATGATTTAGAAATGAGAAAGTCAGATCTAGGATCCATAAGTGAAAACGGGAAAGATAAAATTAATGAGGATAATTTTATACACAATAGGGAAACAGAAAACTGGTCGGAAAGGGAGACTTCAACGGATTCCGAGGAAAGGGGAGAAGTGAAACTCGAAGAGGTTTTAAAGGATAGGGGAGAAGAGAAATATTTGATTAAAGGTTTAGGGGAGAAGAAATATTTATTGGGAACTAAATTAGAAAGTAATAGTGGAAAGAATTCCATGGGAGAGAGTGAGGGGAGTTCAGAAAATGGGGTAATTATCATGGATAAAAATATGAGTACGAAAGATATAGATCTTATGAGGAACTTAGTGGGGACTAGTGGTTTTTGGGAATATTTGGGGGTGGATGGATTTGACATCACTACTCGGTGTGACGAAGATGTGCCTGTAAAAGGGTTAGCATCTAGGTGTATGTTGCAGATTGGAAATGGGGCTGGCTATTTGGATCGCAAGAGGGAAATCGGTTTGTGTGTGGATGAAAGAGTGATGAAGTGGATAAAATCTTTGCTTGAATTTAAGAAAAATGGGATGTTAAATAAAATGTGTGATATAATTATCATTTCAGTTCATTTAATGCACTGTGTTAAATACTTAAGTTTTATGAAAGGAAAAGGAAAGAGGAAAAAGAAAAGGAAAAAGGGGAGGGGATGTTTGTTTACTTGTTTGTGGGAGTTGAAAGAAAAATAGACTAGAAAATAAGGGGAGTGTTGGAATTCAAGTATTTTCTAGGTCTAGAGATTGCAAAATAAAAAGCAAAATAGTAGATATTGACAGCCTGCCTCTAACTCCTCCTCAAGTCCCCACACTTGTCGCAGTCACTGAAGACTGAAGGAGGAGTTAGCCATGGCTGCCTGTGCTGTCTAGAGGGAGACAGACAGTTGTTTTATAGGGGATTTTCTGTAAAAGATAGTTTCGCCAGGTCCAGGATTTGATCCTGGTACCTGCCACTTGTCAAACCGACAATAGCCGGTAGTCTTATCCAGATAGTCTTAATTGTATTAGATATTAGGAGGTATGATATTTATTTAAATAGTTACTATAAGAATAATTCATTTAACTAGAACTATATGGATACTGCATAGAAACAGTTGTGGAAAGTACGACGTACGGTACGATTACGAAATAAATACCGCGCGGTTTGTTTGACGCCGGAAAGAATACCGCGCAGGTATTTATGACGGCCACGATTGAAATCCAAATTTGATCGGACGGCCGCGAAGGATGCGGAGATCGCGGCGTACGATTTTGGCGGTTTGCGATCACCGCCACATTAAGTGACACGTGGTAACACTACATTGGATTGCGGCAACTCCGGAGATTACGGGAACAAATCCGGATATGACACGTGTCGACATTTTTGCCATGTCGTACAATGGCCGTACATAAAGTACACCGGCACCTGTACTTTTATGTACGATACAGTAATTTGATTGGTGCCGTACTTCAGTAGATAGAGTTTTAGAGAGGGAATAGGACTTAGATAAATTTTGGGTAGGCAGCTGCCTCTCCCAGAGAGCACCCTGTATAAATGGCAAACTTTGGCCAGCCATAACTATCAATTTACTTGACCATTTTCAGTGATTCTTTTTGCTGCGGACTCAGGGGAGTCTAGGCTACACAGGGGTGTAGTCGGTCAGAGTTTTTGTCTGCCAGGGTGGCTGTATTTCTAAGGGAAAGTCAAAGTGGGTGAATGTGTCCAAATCTCATATTCTAACTTTGCATTCTGTGGTGGAACTGAGCACACAGAAAGTGTTATTTCACAAGGGTGAATCTATATTGGGGTTCTGACTGTCAAGGGGTCAGTCACTTGGGTTTATATTAACTTGGAGTCGGCACTATCTAGATTAGCTTCTTTTGGATCTGCATACTCTGAGGGCCAATGGAGTTCTCAGGGTTTCACAAAGGGAGTGGGTGTTGATATTTGAATATTTTCTAGGTCTGTATTAGGATAAAAAAAGAGCTGAGGCGGTCTGCCTCTAACTCCCCTATCCAAGCCCCCACACTTGTTGTAGTCACTGAAGGCTGGATACGGAGCTTGAGCCATGGCTGCCTAGGCTCTCTAGAGAAGACAAGGGGTGAATTAGGTAGACTTACCAAAAGTTAGTTGACGAACCCAGGGATTGAACCTGGTACCTACCGTCCGTCAAATCTGAATTAGCCGTAATCTCTAGCCGTTAAGTCTTTGACAGATATTACGATATATGGGATTTGATAAATATATAAATCGTTATATGTAGATTAATCCGTTTAACGGCTAATAGATACTTAGTACATAGATACAGTTTGATTTAGTACGAAGTACGGTATGTAGACAGAACGGATACCGCGCATTTGTTTCAATAGCGAAACAAATACCCCGCATTTGTTTCGATAGCGAAACAAATACCGCGCGTCGAATTTCAGCTGCTAGCATTATAGCCGGTTTTGATCGGACGGCCACGATAGGTGCAGCAATCACGGAAAAGACATTTTTGGCGTTTTACGGTCTTTGCCACGTCAGATGACACGTGGCGTGATAACATTAGACCACGGGAATTCAAGAGATTACAGGAACTAATCCTGATTTGACACGTGTCGACATTTTGGCAATGTCGTACAATGGTCGTACATAAAGTACACCGGCACCTGTACTTTTTTGTGTGACACAGTAATTTGATTTGTGCTGTACTTCAGTAGATAGAGTTTTAGAGAGGGAATAGGACTTAGAAAATTTTGGGTAGGCAGCTGCCTGTCCCAGAGAGCACTCTATATAAATGGCAAACTTTGGCCAGCCATAACTATCAATTTACTTGACCATTTTCAGTGATTCTTTTTGCTGCGGACTCAGGGGAGTCCAGGCTACACAAGGGTGAAGTCGGTCAGAGTTTTTGTCTGCCAGGGTGGCTGCATTTATAAGGGAAAGTCAAAGTGGGTGAATGTGTCCAAATCTCATATTGTAACTTTGCATTCTGTGGTGGAACTGAGCACACAGAAAGTGTTATTTCACAGGTGTGAATCTATATTGGGATTGTGATTGTCAAGGGGTCAGTCATTTGGGTTTATATTAACTTGGAGTTGGCACTATCTAGATTAGCTTCTTTTGGATCAGCATACTCTGAGGGCCAATGGAGGTCTCAGAGTTTCAGTGGGGGGGTGGGAAGAACTGGTGGGGTGGCATGGGCAACGTTGACATTCCCTCCATTTTTAGGGGGATTGGAAACCTCGGTTGCTTTCCGCCTCTTCAATTTTTGGCATTCTTCAAGGACATGTCCTTTTGTTTTGCAATAAGCGCAAAACAAATGCTGCACCCCCGTCCAATTAGTTTTTTGATTTTCAGCGATAAAAGCATTTGCATGAGAGAGATTTGGAGCACAAAATCAGAGAAGTTTTGTCTCTTTATGCAAAAGTTTTGTACAAAGGGAGTGAAAGGGAAAGGATTGGTCTAGATTGTCAAACCCAGAAATGAAAGAGGAAAAGGTTTCAAGGAGTCCTCCCAAAAGGGTAGAGGAGAGGTCCTCGTCGCAAAGATGCACGCATATCATGGTGCACTTTCCGGCAGACAATTTGACTGTGCTAATCCAATCTTGCATGGATTGCGTCGGCTTTTTCATAGAGTTAAAAAACGCTCGTTTTTGAATTCGGTGAGCGGCCCATCAGTTTTGAATGTAAGCTGCTTGAAAATGACTCAAAGCCTCGACGGGAGAGGAGGCGCCACAAATGAGACGAGTGCGCTCGGTAGTAAGTGACATCATTAGGCGAGCGTGCGCATCCTCATCGTTTTGTTTCCATCTAGCTATTGCCAACTCTTTTGTAGTTTTTTCTGCTGGTGTATTAGTAAAGGAAAATATACGAGGTTTTGAAATTCCTATATAATGGTCCCTAATCTTCTCGTGTTTGAAAAAATGCTTGGTTGAAAATGACCAATCATAAAAGACTAAGCTGTAAAGACTCCCTTTCTAGTGAAGGTATCAAACTCTTTGTCATCTAACACAGATGTAGAGACAAGATTTTTACTCAGCTGAGTAATGTAGAGTACATCTGAGAAGGTGAGTATAAAAGTCTTACCCTCCACTAGGACTTCCAGGTCTACCGACACCACTAGATCTTTAGAAACCACTCTCTCATCCCCATAATCTCTCATAACAGTAGGAAATTTCTTAGCTTAGTAAAGAGGTACTTATCACGACACATATGCATGGATGCACCAAAGTCGATGATCCATCCTTCTTGTGGAGCTTCCCGAATTGCTCCGAAAGCACACTTCTCTTTTCGAGGGATCTCCTTCTCCTCCAGACTCTCGTCAAGAAGAGGCTCTACATCCTACTCCTCAGAGGACTTGTCTTTGGTCTCTCCTTTCACTTTTGTGACCACATGTGCCTTCTTATTCCCTCCGGAAGAACCCCTTTTACAGTTGTTTTGGAGCCTCTGCTCCAATTGCTTGACATAATCCGCTATGAAATGTCCCGACTTTTTGCAAAATTGACAAAGACCCTTTGGGGGCCTCGGTCCTCTAGATTGATCTCTTTCTCCTTTGTACCGTTTCTTCGGATCCTTCCCCCATCGGTTTCCTCATGCAGCTAGAGCTTGGATGCTCTTTTCCCTGGTTGACATTATACATTACTCAAACTTGGACTACTACTAATTATACATTACTAATAATTGTACTAACACTAATTTTACACACTAATAACTAATTATACAACCTTATAACTAATTATACAGACTAATAACCGTACTAACACTAATTATTTATTCGAATAATTTATTTGAATAACTTTATTACCACTAATTATGAAAACTAAAAAATGTGGTAATACTAATAATATATACTAATAAGCATACCAGTACTAGTTATACATACAAATAACTTTGCTTTTACTGATTACACAAACTAATTACTGTACTAATACTGATTCGACATACTAATAACTGTACTTATACTATTTATAATAGTTATAGAGACAAAAAACTAAGTTAATACTAATTATACGGACGAATAACTGCAGATGTAATGATTATATAATGATTGTCTTGATACTAATTATACATAACTAAAAATTGCCCTACTACTAATTATAGAGTATTAGAAGCGCACTTATAGACTAATAACTGTGTTCACGCTAATTTTACAAACCAAAATTTGTTAAGACTAATTATACAAACTAATAACAGTTCTAATACTAATTATACAAACACTAATTATTTAGAGTAATAATTGTGTTTATACCGATTATACATACTAATAACAAAACTAATACTCATTATACATTACTAATAACTGTAGTAACTCAAATTATACATACAAATTGTAATAATACCAATATCACAGACTACAAATTATACCAATACTAATTATACACACTTATAACTGTTCTAATACTTATTTTACAATAACTTTAATAATACTTATTTTATACTAAAAACAAAACCAAAACTAATTTTTTTTTCAGGCGCCCGAGGTTTTTTTTTTGGGCATGTTCTAAGTTCCTCTGGGTTAGGGTGAGTCTCCATGTACTTGAAACTTAGAGAAATAACTTTGTTTTTTAGCACAGATCCGGCAAACCTGGATTTCAGGTGTGTCTTTATGTGTAAGAACAATATATTTACTTAAGGGTGTGACGATTGTATACGCTGACATTGCGCGTGACGGTTGTCAGCGTCTACAATTTGTGATGACGCACATTATTTTTTGTAGCTGCATGTTGTAACAGTAAAAGCAGATCGAACTTGTTTGTAAAGGGGTATTTTGGTGTTATGAATATAGAGTACTAAATTTGGTGGACGTCCGCGAAAGAATCGCGCGATTTAGAGTCCTATTTCAAAAGATATATCGATGGGTGTATTTAGGTGACAGCTAGGGGTCAAAATAATAGGTGGGTAACATTGAAACGGGTTAAGGGTCAAAGTAGTCGCGGAATTTAAGGCGTACGTCTATATAAAGTACTAATATTGGTTTGGTACCTATTATGGTTCGTTTCGTACGATTTTTAGTACGAAACGTCATAATTCAAATTTGTAAGTTTCGTAGGTAGTTTCGCAAGTTAAATTCGCGACGCACGATCGTGCGAAGTCGCGTTTCGATTTGCGTGCACTTTTGCACGTAAATGCTACGTAGTAAAATGTAGTGTTTGATTGTTTAGTAAATGCTATGTAGTTAGGGGGAGATTTCACACGCTTTTGCATTGGTCAGTCCGAGTCCTTGTTGGTCAATGATTGGCCCAGGTAAAAGCCTGTTCAAACGGAGCTTTGACTCTGGCCTGGCTAGTCTAGGGCGATGATGGATAAATAGTGAAGTGTAAGAGGAGAGTAAACATCTTTTCCTTTGGAAAAGTTTGTGGAAATTCCGGCTGATCTTGGTCCTGAGCGATTAATACCAAATTGGAGAAAAGGCATTTTTGCTTTGAAATCTCTTACTAACTAAATAGTGTTTTAGTAGTTAAAAGATAGAATTATTAAGAGTGGAGAGTAGAGGAAACACTTTAATTTGAATGGTTGAGCCACGAGGGCAAGAGACCAAGCTAATGTTATATGGACAGAAGCTTCTTCTAATTTAAAGTTTATCCTTATGTGAGTGTTTTCCAATGTGGATGTGTATTTTACAATGTGTGGAATGTGTGGTTGAAATTGTTTGTAGTAATGGATTTTAAAAGAGGTAGGAAATCCTGTTACATATGGTATCAAAGCTTGGTTAGAAACCAGGGAGAAGTTTGCTCACTCGAATATCGACTGCCGTGACCGATGAGGGTGCTCTAACCTGTGTCGGTAGAACCACAATGTGAAGTGGTAAGGGATTGGAGGGAAAATGAGTGATCACATAGCCAGCGGCCGCTGGTTAGATGTGGGGCGTGCTCAGGTCCTAAAGACTAAGGCGGGGTGGGCAGTGTAGCCACTGCTAAAGCTCACTCCAATTACCTAGAGGCCAAACAAACTTACCTTCTCCTAGCAATGATTCATGTGTAGAGGAAGGCCTTGTAGCCATGAAGGGTGAGGAGGTGAGGATTAGAGAGAAAAAAGATCCTGATGTAGTGGGAAGTGAGAAATTTGCTAATAGAGGAGAAAGAAAATGGAGTACTTTACTTCTTCAAAAGCAAAGGAGTCCAAAAATGACTTAAAACTTTTCAAACCCTAAATTGTTACCTTTGATTGATTTCAATTTTGTTGTTGCAAAATTTATGGTTAAATCTTACCTTTGATAGCTTTCAGTTTTTGCTATTGCAAAATTTGTGGGGAAATTCTTACATTTAAGTTTCAATGTTGAGAAATTGAAAATTTGAATTTGTACTAACTTATTGTCAATGTCTTTTTAATTTCTCAGATCTTGATCTTTTCAAAGGATTTGTTAAGGAGAAGAAGTTTTGGATTGGAGCAATCTAAGGACTTCAAACCTGCAGCAAATTTCTTTGGTAAATTATACTTTATCTTTCCTTTTGCTTGATTTAATTGTGTGATAATGGCAAATTCTGCATGGAAACTTGAAATGCAGAATGCTTTGAATTTGTTGAAGAAGCGAACTGTGAAATTGGTCAAAAGATTTAATAATCATGCTACCGCTGTGGATAAAACCATTTCCGAATTGAAAAGTGAATTGAAACTTGTTAAAAAAAGTGGAAATGTTTCAAATGAGAAATTAGATGAACTTATTAACTTAATTCAGACCAACAATGATATGAATGACCAAAAGGGTGAGAGTAGTAAAAGAAATGCCAGTTTTAGGGAGGATGATCATGATAAACCTAAGAAGATAAGGGATCTGAAATTGTCTATTAGTGAGGCACCATCGTTTGATGGTAAGAGGATTGATGAGTTGGATGCTTGGATTTTTCATATGGAGTATTATTTGGAGCGTAGAAATTGCGATCGTGATGATTATACTTCTTTTGCAGTTAGCTGTCTGAAAGGCGATGCTCAAATTTGGTATTATACTCAGAGAAGGTCTAAATTGATTCCTGATAATGCTGATTGGGAAACTTTTAAAACCGCGATCAAATCGCGTTTCTTGTCTGTCACTTTTAAATCCAGAATGGAAGAAAAGTGGCTGAATTGTAAGCAGACTGGATCTGTGAAGGATTATATTGTGGAATTTGACTCATCTAGCATTCATGTCATAGGTTTGACTGATGAAATGGCTAAATTGCATTTCTTGAACTATTTGAATCCTATACTGAAATCAGAGCTAAAACATCAAAATTTTAATAATTTGAAGGAATTACAAGATAAGTCATTGGAATTAGAGGATCAGTTGGGGTATAATCGGGAAACTCGATCACTCAGGGGTAATTTAAATGAAGTATCACAGTGGGATGAGGAGGAATTTGTTGAAGAGGGTTTGAATGCTGGTCTGGTGAATAGGCAAAATATCTTCAGGGGAAATCAAAGGGGTGGACATAGTGTTAATGCAGGAAATAAATTTAACAATAGAGGGGGGTACATTAAAAGTCCTAAACCGAACATTAATGCTCAGAAGCCTAACCTTACCATCCCCACATGCACTATTTGTCAGAAAAGGGGTCATAGAGCATTTGAGTGTGCACAATTGAAAAAGATTAACTGTTATAACTGTGGAGAGGAGGGACATTTTAGTAGAGAGTGCACAAAACCCAAAAAGAAAGTCACTTGTTTCAAATGTGGAGGTCCAGATCATTACGCTAAAGACTGTACAGATAAAGGCTCTCTCAAAACAGTCGATGTAAATGAAGGTCTCCAAGAGGATATTGCATTATACCTAGCTGAGCAAGAAGCCCAGGAGGTGGGAAACGGAAAGGACTAACTGAAAGTCCTCAGTTTAGTCAATCGGATCCAGAATTTAAAGAGTTAACTTTGGAGGGCAAATTAATGAATGGAAAAGTTAGGATAGCTGAATTTATTATGATTCTCACTACACTGCATTGTTTAAAGAATCCTTCTGATGAAATTCTCAACAACAGACCTATTTTAGGACAGTTAAGTAATGATGACACCAGACACAGTTTTATTAGATTCGAGTCATTAGTGGAAGGAAAACCGTTGAAAGTAATGGTTGATTTAGGTGCCACACATAATTTTATTTCACATACGTTTGTAGAGGAAAATAAAATTCCTACTGTTATAAGGGAAAAGCCTTTACATGTTCAAGTGACAAATGGTAATAAATCCACATTAGACTTACAAACTGACACGATAGAAGTTGATATCCAGGGTCATAAAATGAAAGTGGTGTGTGAAATAATGAATTTGGGAAGTGAAGAACTAATTTTAGGAAAGCCTTGGTTAACTGAATACAATCCTCAAATTAATTGGGAAATTAACACCTTGAAGGTGAAGTCCGAAAACGGTTGGAAGGTTTTGCAAGCATTATCTCCTAAGAAATTGCATAGGAATCATATAAACAACATAACCAGATTGAGAGTGGAAGGTTTGATATCTGCTAAACAATTTAAAAAGCACTTAAAAGATAAAACAAATCATGCTTTCTTGTTATTAGTAACTGAGGCAGTTACTGATGAAAGGGGGGGAGAAAACACTAACATTGATGTCATCCCTAAATCAGACACCACTAAAACTTTCGAAAAACAAAAATCTGATTTTGTAACTGACATTAATACATCTGATGCTGCTTTTAAAGATTTGATTTTTGAATTTAGAGATGTTTTCCCAAGTGATTTACCCTCGGGAAGGCCACCTTCCCGGGATGTAGAACATGTTATTAACCTTGAACTTGGGTGTAATCCTCCTGTCACAAGAATTTATAAACACAGTTTCTTTGAGCAAGAGGAGTTAAAGAAACAGATCAAAGAACTCCTAGAGACACGACATATTCAACCCAGCAAATCACCGTACGGAGCACTAGTTCTTTTCGTCAAAAAGAAGGACGGAACGTTGAGAGTGTGTGTCGATTATCGTAGTCTAAACAAGATTACGGTGAAGGATAAGTATCCGTTACCTTTAATTTCTGATTTGATAGATCGTTTAAGAGGTGCTAAAGTATTTTCGTTGATTGACCTGCGTAGTGGCTTTAATCAGGTGCCAATAAAAATTGAAGATGTTGATAAAACTGCTTTCAGGACTAGGGTGGGTCATTTCGAATGGATAGTGATGCCATTCAGCTTAATGAATGCACCGCCTATTTACCAAAGATTAATGAACCAAACCTTTTCAAATTACATAGATGAGTTTGTCTAAGTGTTTATAGACGATATTTTAGTCTACAGTGAATCTAAAAAACAACATATAATTCATTTAAAAAGAGTGTTGGAAAGGTTAAGAGAAAGAAAATTATATGGAAAATTGTCAAAATTTAGTTTTCTTAAAACTGAACAATTATTTTTAGGACATATAGTTAGTGGGGAAGGTGTTAAAACAGACCCATCCAAAATTGGAAACAACCAACTAATGTCACAGAAGTTAGAACGTTTTTGGGATTGGCCACTTATTACAGGAAATTTATTAGGAACTTCAGTATGATCGCCGCACCTTTGACGGATTTACTTCGGGAGAAGGAGACGTTTGTGTGGGGAGCTAATCAGGAAGGAGCATTCGAGGAATTAAAAGGGAAATTGACCTCTGCCCCTACACTGGTGTATCCTGACCCTGCTGGGGAATTTGAAGTTCTGATCACCAGAGATGCATCTGATAAGGGTCTAGGTTTAGTCATAAGTCAAAAAGTCGGCAAACACTTTCATCCTATTGCTTTTGAGTCCAGAAAATTCAATGATGCTGAAAAGAACTATACAGCACAGGAAAAAGAATTACTTGCAATTATACATGCATTGGTGAAATGGCGTTATTATTTGCATAATAAAGAATTTACAGTTCACTGTGATAATGAAGCACTCTCTTATTTATAGAGATTAAGTGATGCGTAGATTATGACTGGCAGACAGGTTAGGTGGATGCAAAAATTAGCATATTTCAAATTTAATGTCAAACATATTCCTGGGAAAACAAATGTAGTCGCAGATCCAATAAGTAGATGTTTTGAAATAAGTGTTATGGTTCAAGATGAATTGTTTTTAGATACAGTTAGATATGGTTATGATAAAGATCCTTATTTTGTTATGATTTGCAAGAATATTTCGGGAGGGAATTCTGACCCACTAAATGAGAGGCATGTCAAAAACTTTAGAATAGAAGATGGTTTACTGTATTTGCGTTTAGGGGATAGGTTATGCATTCCTGAAATGGGAAACTTGAGAAAACAACTTTTACAAGAAGCCCATGAGCATTTAGGACATCTTGGTCGAGATAAAACTCTTAGTCGGTTGCAGAGTAGATTGTTTTGGACAGGGATGGCAAAAAAGGTGTCGAAACACGTGGAAAGTTGTGTCCCTTGCCAACAAAGTAAATCTAGTAACCAGAAAACCTAGAGGTCTCTTAAAACCTTTAGATATCCCCGAAAGACCATGGGAATCTGTCAGTATGGATTTTATTGTAAGGTTACCAGCTACATCTAAAAGAATTGACAGTATCATGGTCGTAGTCGATAGGTTCAGTAAAATGGCAATCTTTATCCCTTGCAAAACTACTCATTTAGTTGTAGATATTGCAAAATTATATTTTGACAACGTGGTCAGACATCATGGAGTTCCCATGTTTATAGTCAGTGATAGGGATTCTAAATTTACATCTGCATTTTGGAAAGAATTGCAGCAAAATTTAGGTACTGAATTAAAAATTAGTACCTTTTATCATCCTCAGACAGATGGACAAACAGAAAGGATGAATCGTACACTGCAAGAAATGCTTATGATTGTTTGCAGTGGAGTTCAGAACACATGGGAATCTAAACTGCTATTAATGGAATTTGCATACAATTTATGTAAACATGCTAGTACATGATTCTCACCGTTTGAAGTTGCATACGGATACCAACCGAGAGAAGCATTAAACTTACTAACAGGGGTCACACAAGAGAATAAGGGTTCTATAACGGAATTTTGGGAGTATATTTAAACACTTTGGAAAACGATATGGGATGCATTAGTGGAGGCACAAAGAAGGCAAGAACTAAATGCTAACCGCAAACGGGGTGATTGGGTGTTACGCACAGGCGACAAGGTTTGGCTTTCTACAACTTATTACAGGTGCAAGATCGAGGGACAAGGAGATCCTACTGGGAAATTTGCTCCTAAGTACATCAGACCATTTACTGTAATCGAGATGATATCGTCAGTTGCTGCCAAATTGGACTTTCCACCTTCAACAAAAATTCATCCAGTGATACATATCAGCCAGTTAAAACCAGCAAATCTTCGACCAACTGAAGGAGAATTGGAATTGGATCCCTCAATAATTATAGAACTTGCGGTTCACAGATGGGTAATAGATTGGGTTGGTCAACGGTTTAAGGTCGGCAATACTATATTCTGGCAAGTGCATTATCTAGGAAGGCCAGAAGATGAGTTAACTTTAGAAGATAAAAATTCTGAGTTTTTGCAAAGGTATTGGAGGGATAATAATATAGAAGTCTCGTCTTGAGAATGAAAGAGTTTTAACTGAGGTCAGTTAAAAATAAGGAGGGGATGATGTAACAGTAAAAGCAGATCGAACTTGTTCGTAAAGGGGTATTTAGGTGTTATGAATATAGAGTACTAAATTTGGTGGACGTCCGCGAAAGAATCGCGCGATTTAGAGTCCTATTTCAAAAGATATAGCGATGGGTGTATTTAGGTGACAGCTAGGGGTCAAAATAATAGGTGGGTAACATTGAAACGGGTTAAGGGTCAAAGTAGTCGCGGAATTTAAGGCGTACGTCTATATAAAGTACTAATATTGGTTAAGTACCTATTATGGTTCGTTTCGTACGATTTTTAGTACGAAACGTCATAATTCAAATTTGTAAGTTTCGTAGGTAGTTTCGCAAGTTAAATTCGCGACGCACGATCGTGCGAAGTCGCGTTTCGATTTGCGTGCACTTTTGCACGTAAATGCTACGTAGTAAAATGTAGTGTTTGATTGTTTAGTAAATGCTATGTGGTTAGGGGGAGATTTCGCACGATTTTGCATTGGTCAGTCCGAGTCCTTGTTGATCAATGATTGGCCCAGGTAAAAGCCTGTTCAAACGGAGCTTTGACTCTGGCCTGGCTAGTCTAGGGCGATGATGGATAAATAGTGAAGTGTAAGAGGAGAGTAAACATCTTTTCCTTTGGAAAAGTTTGTGGAAATTCCGACAGATCTTGGTCCTGAGCGATTAATACCAAATTGGAGAAAAGGCATTTTTGCTTTGAAATCTCTTACTAACTAAATAGTGTTTTAGTAGTTAAGAGATATAATTATTAAGAGTGGAGAGTAGAGGAAACACTTTAATTTGAAGGGTTGAGCCACGAGGGCAAGAGACGAAGCTAATGTTATTTGGACAGAAGCTTCTTCTAATTTAAAGTTTATCCTTATGTGAGTGTTTTCCAATGTGGATGTGTATTTTACAATGTGTGGAATGTGTGGTTGAAATTGTTTGTAGTAATGGGATTTTCAGAGAGGTAGGAAATCATGTTACACATGTGACGCCGCATGAGTTTTCGTGATATTGTAGACGTACCACCTTCTAGCCTCTGCCGTTTCATTGTTGAAAAAGATGCAAGTTGCCTTTGCGTCGCATGTCCGCTCGACGTGAAATGGCATCCGAATCTTGAGACCCATGGCGAAAAAAAATCCGTACCCGGCGCAAACGGACAAAACTTAATAATTTGTGTACTTTGCCTCGTCGTACCTGAACGGAAACGGACAAAATATAACGAATATCGTACCCTTCGCCGTTGATTGAATTTGTTTGAAATTTTTGTATTTTTTTTACACGTGCTAATACGTGTTCTTATTTGTTTTCCTAAAATGCTTTGTTTTAAAACACATCTTCCCTGTTTTCTAAAGAAAAGTTTGAAGATGACGTTTTTTGGCGTGGCCGTGGGTCGAAGAACACAAGACGACAACATGTAGTACATCCTAAATTCGATGATGACGCAAAATATACTTCTACTTTTTTCTATTTTTTTGTACGGTTGAAACTTAGGGTACTTTCACTTGGAACCAAAACTTAGTCTTGCTACTTTGTTTTTTAGCGAAGATTCTCCGTACAACTTTCAGAGCATTCGTATGTAAAGAAATGAAATCGTAACTTTAGATTGTGACGGATGTAGACGTGGGTGTAATTTGTGACGATTGTAGACGCGTACAAAACTCGCGACAACTGATGACGTTTACAAAATAGAGACGGTTGTAGACGTCTAACTACTTGTGACATTGTAGATGTTTAGGGTTTGTGATATTTTGACGTCACGCGTACTTATGATAGCGTCGACGTCACAAATATCAAAACATTCCGCCATGGTTTCCCTATTTTGTTTTTTCGTCCGTTCTCACTCTACTTGCCACCAAGATAAGCTAAAAGACAGCCAGAAGAATATTTTATATAGATCTTTCATTTGATACCATTCTTGCATTTTTTCATTGTTAGAATTTTGAGATAGACGCATTAGCGGGAGAGGGAGAGAGAGAGGCGATTTCACAGACTTCGCTTTTGCAAAATGGCATCCGTTGGTTGAAACCCCCTCCACGGCCCCTGTACGAAAAAAAGCGCACTGAAAAAAGTCACGCACATGCTAGAAACGTGTGGTGGGTTTTTTTTTTGTACTCCGCGCTCAAAAATTGTAAAAAACTTTCGGCACGTGGGACAGCATATGCCTATTCGTTTACCTCATGGAACTTTATTTAAAATCATCTCGCGAGGTGATTTTATATAAAGTTTGAAGTTGAGCTGGATGGACGCGAAATTGGGTCGAAATGCGCTAGACAACAAACTGCTTCGCGCTAGACGACAAATTTTAGTACATTTAAAGTTGTATGGTAACGCAACTTGTACGGTGTCAATTTCATTTTTTTGGTACGGCTGCGGATTTTCTCGTTTTTTTCTAAGTTATGGAGGAAAACGACAGAAAATAACTGTAACTTTAGCACATGCGAAAGTACCCTTACGCTGTAAGGTTTTAAGTTTTATAGGAAAACGACATAAAAAAATCTTACTTTGGCACATGGAGACGCACCCTTATTTCTGGTCTATACAAACGATTGTGTGGCACTGTGGCAGTACAGTTTGATTTGGAAGGCTTCGTACATATCATGTCCGCAAAGCGTTTACTTTTTCGTTCGAGCAAGTGGCTCATATCACGACACGCTACACCTTGAATCGTTATTAGCGTATAGAAATTATTAGTGTAGAGAAAATATTAGCGTCTTTCATTCTAATTTAGTGACAGGAGACGTGGCAGATTATGGTTCACGTCCTTAAATAGTGTAATTTATTATATTTAAGGTATCAATGTCAAAATTTTGGGGTGCCGATATAGCGTACAGAAGGCTAATAACGATTCACGGTGTAGTTGACGTAGGCTAGCGCCACGTGCCAGTTCAACGCGGACAAAAAAAAGTACACCGTGAATCGCTATGAAACAAATAAATAGCGTTATGAAACAAATAGCGTTATTAACGCTATTTGAGAATTTTGGGGTTTTGAAGGAAATCATCTATTCTAATTAGTTTTTTAAAGGGTTTTTATTTATTCTATTTGAGAATTTGGGTTAAAAAACGGGGTACCGCAATTAGAGTCATTGGCTCTAATAGCGATTCACGGTGTACCGTTTTCATACCATACCGTTTTCTCCTTTTTCAAGTGTACTGCAGGAGGAGATCGGTTCGTTTCGCGAAACGAGGAAAGTGACGGGGACGAACATGTGCTAAGGTTCTATTATGGTTAGTGCGTGCGTGTGTGTACTGTAAGCTTTTAGTGCGAACACTTTATAAGTGCGTAATTCTGTCGCTTGACGTTGTAATTAATGCACGTCAGAAAAATACAGCTTAAACAGTAAAGTATCTCTTAAGGTTTGACTTCGCACGGAATCGTGTAAGGCGTCGAACTATATTCGAGCTAAAACATCAGGTTCGATTTTCGAATGGAACCCTAGATCGTTCGATCGTATTTTACTTCAAAGCCCTAGTTAATAGCACCATCAGATACTCAGATATTTGATTTCGAATAGCCTCTGCAGCGATCTTTTCAGAGAGCCCGGTTCTTTGGTCACGTACTCTCTGTGGTTCTCTGTACCATACTCTGTACGCCTGTGCTTTAAATGTGTCAGCTCTCCCTTCTGCTTTTATTAGGCAATCTACAGTCTGTTCATCAGTGGTTGATTGTAATTAGAATGGATGCTGAAGTCGCAGGAGCAAAGGCTCCAATAGATACAAGTATAGCATTGCAACCATCTCCAGCATCAACTCCTCCTATTGCATCTCCATCTCTTCCCATAACTACCGCCATGGCTACACCAGTAACCGCGAATACTGGTACTATAGGCTCTCTTGTTCTGCAATTAGGTCATCCGCTTCCAAAACCTCCGTATGAGATCAATGTAGACGGCGTCGTTATGACAAATATGCAATTAGATACTTTGAAGCGACAGATTTCAGTTTTCAGTACAATCTCGCAACAGCTGATAGCGATGTATCATGCTATGACAGCACATATTCCTGGTAAGGTTGCATTGGTGCTAGAGCTCTCTCTCTCTCTCTCTCTCTCTCTCTCTCTCTCTCTCTCTCTCTCTCTCTCTCTCTCTCTCTCTCTCTCTCTCTCTCTCTCTCTCTCTCTCTCTCTCTCT
>JBBHKE010002393.1:48704-80445 GCA_037447655.1 Zygnema cylindricum | reverse complement strand
CTCCGCTTCTCCCTCCCTCTCCGCTTCTCCTTCCCTCTCCTTCTCTCCCCCTCTCTTTCTCTTTCTCCCTCTCCTCTCTCCCCCTCCCTTTCCCCCTCTCCTTCTCGTCCTCTCCCCCTCCCTTTCTCTCCGTCCTCTTGTCTGGAAGCCATATTCTGAAGCCTCTGTTAAGAGTTGCGGTTGTAGTATCTCTGACGAGAAATGGATGGAATATATATAAATATGAGTAAATCATCAGTTTTTTTTTATTTTTATTATTAGCTGTTTTTTAATTGTTCCGAGATTCCTTTTTCCAGCTATTTCATCTGTGTTTATTTAATTTACTAGTAGCTGTAACGTGCCCTATTTTTATTATTGTTAATCGCTATTAGCGTTTATAACATTTATTCCGTTCTGATTTTTTTTTGCCCTTGAACATAGTATTAAGTATAGTAATGTGTTTTTTTTTTTTTTTTGACGCTAATTTAGCAACTTGTTCACACCTGTTCACATTGCTCTGACCCAAATTAGAATCAATCACACCTTAAAAAACCCCGCGCCATATATTTCTCAACGCTAGCAGTTCACGGTGTATTCTGGAGATTCATTTTTCGGTCCATTGACGTGTTGTTAGTATATTGTTAAGCAACTGAAACGACGCCTGTTTGTACTTTCAGGTACAGTCTGGTGTCCAACTTATGGATATGATTCCTCCCAGCAAGCTGCTTTAACTCCTCAAGCACCAAAAGTCAGACAGAGGTGGACTCCTCAGCCAGCTCAGCTTCAACTATTGGAGAAGTATTTCATGCAATTAACAGGAACTCCAAACAAATCAAAAATTAAAGAAATAACCATGGAATTGGCACAACATGGACCGATTACGGAAAGCAATGTGTACAATTGGTTTCAAAACAAGAAAGCCCGCACGAAACGGAAACATTCAAATAGCGGGAATGGCACTGATAAAGAGGGTGAAGGCGACGAGGGAGAGGAGGAAGGAGATGGTGGAGATAAGAAAGCTCGGGTTGAGAGCGACGGCAATGAAGAGGACGCTGAGGAGATGTGCCATGAGGGAGGTGAATTGGAGGAAAGTGCAAATGTTGATTCTTTACATCTTCACCAAAAACATCAAAGTCATTCTGGAATAGAAGCTTTGGACAGAAATGGCTCTGGAGTACTTCCACCAGTATCTGACCCTTCGACTGTGGCGTATGCTCCAGCCGTTTATTCTCAAGCTGGTGAGAGACTACCAAATTTTCGTGGAATTGGTAAAGAAATATCTAGTAGAAAGTATGCCGTAAAGTGTCACTAGTCTACCTGAAACATATTTTTCATAGAGAGTGATGTGTGTAGACAAAATGGTCGGACGTGATAGTCTAAAAACGACAGAGATCATAGCAGTTGGAATTGCTGGATAGATTATAAATATAAGAGAGCTGACGAGAAAACAGAGATAAGTAGTAGTTCAAGAAGTACACTTCTGACATCATTGAAAAAGTGATGAATTTGTTGTGCAGAAAGTCCTTTGAATTAGTATATAGTTGGCGAAATGATGCAGTATCATGGGTGATGACCCCTAGCATGGATTTTGAGGAACTTTAAGATGGCAACATTGAGGAGAGACGCAAAACAGAAGTAAGATATATAAGTTTGGGCTTGCAGTTTTTTTGAAAATGAGAAGAGTACATATAATATAAAGGACAATTAACACACTCAATGAGCGAGAACTGTGTACATAAAAGAGGGCATGTTATCTAACCGGATAACCTTGATAGACCGCTGACAGTTGTCAGGTTAAATATAACAGCCGAGATAAATTGTAGTGAATCCGTAAGGTATAATAGTTGAAGTTCCTTCTGAAGGGTGCAGCCCAACAGGCTAGAAAGTCAATAAGTGCGTCAATAAGTGTCAATACGTGTTTCTATACGTGATTCCGTGAGCCTACTTAAGACCTATTTGTGTAAGATGAAAGGAAGCAGTTTGTTTGGTATTATAACATCGAAATCTGGCTCTTGTTTGACACCAGAGTATTGGCACTTGCAACTGGAATGTCCATATCAGGGAAGTAATTACCATACCGGTTTGATGATGATCTGTGTGGTGGTATATCATTAGAGACGGTCCTCAAACCTTCGCAATGCTCGAAATTGCTTAATCTCGAGAAGGAGGGCGTTTGCAATGCTATCTTTATTCAGCTTTTGCCTTTGGAAGTCCAATCTTGCAAGCGTAAATGAGATTATCTTCGGTAAAGATAGTTAGGTGAAACTGGTCATCTATGCCCCACGATTATCTTGGCAATAAAGACTTCTTTTTGGAAACCTGTGCGTTAGTAAGGTAGGGAAAGATGACAATGCAAGCTTCTGTGTGGAGTTCACCTAGGTTTGCCGACGATGTCACAGACCTTTCGTGTTACTAAACCACCTTGTATAAGGGTGTGATAATGTGCTTTCTTGATTGTCTGGACATGTCGACACAATGTTAGGCTTTTTTTGTGGTTATTTTCGCTCATTTCATGTTCCAAATTCTGATTGAAATTGCAGATACCCAACCAACAATGCAAGTTATGATCGATGGAAAATCGTGGGATGTGCCTCTAGGACTTCTTGATGTACGGACAAGCTTCGGTGAAAGTAGTGTTCTTAAAGATGCAAATGGTCAAGTGGTGGTGACAAATGAGGATGGAATTACCCTGCAACCCTTGCAACAAGGCATGTGTTACACACTCCAAAGGTGAGCTGTAACTTTTTATCTTCTTTGGTAACAGAAGTTGCCAACGTAGAGAAAGTGGTCCAGTTGGGTTCCAACTCTTTGCTGTTTGTAAATGTCGCTAAAGCGTCTTCTCCCTACCTGCTCCTTAAAAGATAGACTGTTTGCTACTATTGAATTTATGGAGAAAATTCGCTGGCTCGGTACGCTGTCATGGTTCTCTGCATTTTCATGTTTCCTCTCAGTCCTCTCTACTGATGCTCATATCTCTGTATTCTGACTTTCCCGTCTTTTCTTCCCCTCTTCAACTTCCTCTCTGTTTCTCTTTTCCTGTTTCCCCTGCTTTTCCCTTTTCTCCGTCCGTCTCCGAATCTCTCCTTCCCTTTGGCCCCTTATCCACCATTCCCTCCTCACTCCTCCGTCTCATTTTTCTTTCCCTCCGCGTTCGCTTCTTTCATTTTTCATTGTTCAACTCCTTCTCCCTCGCTCTTCTCTGTAACTCTGTCCTTCCCCTTTATCCCCAGTTCACCGTGTTCCTCAACGTCCACTTTTACACTTTCTCTTTGTATGGCCTTCTTTTCTCTTAATTTTTTATCACCCTTCCCTTGTTTTTTACTCTCTTATTCCTCTCCCCCTGTTATTACTTACACGATGTCAGTGAGCCTTGAAACATAACTCACCCTGCACCTTTAAAAGAGGAAATTGTCTTAAACAAAGAATCTGATAATGTACGTGAGAGTCGTCTTTATTTTAATGACTACTATACACATTCATTGTGAACCACCTCAGCATGTCATGGTAAACCATATTTGTAGGTTTATATGTGACAGGGTCGAGGCTCCTATTAGTGAACAAACTCCCACGTGTACTTAGGGCTTCTATGCTGGTCATCGTGACTGCGTCAAATCTCTCCCGTAAGTGATTTCCTTTATTTCCCCTAAAGAGCCCAAGTATCAAGCAGGAGAACATTCCATTGTGTATTATGTTGTGTTTTGTATTCGAACCCGTCTTATTCTGGTAAGTTGATGCCTTGGGACTCTTCAAGGGAACCTTGTCTTTGAGAGGAAGCTGCCGGGACTCTCCTTGTATTATTAAAGGAACGTCATTTGTTGTTGTTTTTATGTTATTGTTGTAACAGGCGAGCTTATCTCGAGCTGAATATGAAGTGGGACGGTGTGTAATAAACAATACCTGCGATATTTGTGATTATAGCGAGTAAGACATGGATATTTTTTTCTTCCGTGCCTGACTTAATATTTCTGCCGGATTAGTCTTTTCGGGAGAGGTCCCACTTATGGATAATGAGTCAGGAATAGCTTTAGAAATGTAAGACCGTTTCTTCAGCAAGTAATAGTCTTCAGCTGTAATTTTAAGTTTTGCTTTTTTCCAAACTATAGAACTAGTCATGCATTTATTCATTCTTATGATAAAGACCTTAGAATATAAGCATAGGACTGAGTTTTCGCGCTTTATTTGGGAAGGAAACAACTGCGTGGGAAATGTTTTGTCATATAAAATAATGGGAATAAAGTAGCTTTTCTCTCCTATTCTCCTGGAGAGAAAAGCTACTATAGTAGTAGTTGGTACTATAGCAGTCATTACCACTTATTGAAACTATTGTTTTTAGTTTGCAGCATAGAAAATAGCTGCGTGTATTTGTAAGTGACATTCTGTTTTGTTTAACTATAATTAGAATTTCTTACTTCTCGAGTCGTCGGACATCTTTTTTTTTTTGGTTCCCTCATCCGAGAAATTTTGCATGTCCTCACGACTCTTTTTTCAATTTTTGTATTGGCGCCAAAGTATATCGAGAGAGGGAGGGATGGGGGGATGGAGGGAGGCTCTTATATACCCGTTTCACCCATCTATCTACCATTTTTTTTAAATGCGAATTACAAATCTTCACAAAAAAAAAATGTATAATATGAAAAAGAGATAATAGAAGAAGAGTTTTTTTCCCTATAAATTGAAAAAATAAAAAGAATGAATCTTATTTTACTTTCAATTTTTTTTTTTTTTTTTTTATATATATATATATATATTTTTTTTTTTGTTTTTTTTTTTCTAATTTTTTTTTTTTTTTAAAAATATAATTTTTTTTTTTTTTTTTTCATTTTTTTTTTTTTTTTTTTTATTATATATATATATATATATATATATATATCATTTTTTTCGTTTTTGTTTTTCCAATATTTTATTTTCATAAACTAACTATTTTTTTTTTCGTACATTTTTTTTGTTTTTGTGTAAATTAAAAAAACTGACAAAATAAACATCAATTCAAAAATGGAACAAAATCTCCTAAAAAATAAAACGAATTTATTTTCTATTTTTTGATTTTTATTATTGTATTTTATTTTTAAGGTTTTTTTTTTCTTGTTAATTATGTTTGTTTTTGTTTTAGGGTTTTTTCGGGTTTTTTGAGGGAGGGACGAGGGTGTGAGGGTAGGGGGAGAGGGAGAGGGAGGGAGAGTGGGAGAGGGAGAGGGAGGGAGAGAGGGAGAGGGAAATGGAGGGAGGGAGGGATTTTCATCGTTGACAATACATGTCATCTCCCTCTGAGGTTGCTGTCAATCTCATGGTTGTAGTTTCTTGGCATTTCCTTTTCGTGTTTTCTTCAATGGTGCTCGGGAAAACATGACAGGATGTTAGAAGTTTTTTTGTAAGGAGTTGAAAGCCCTACACTCGGAACATGAAAAAAAAGCTTTTGTTGCCTCTGTTTGGCCAAGTTTTTTTTGTTCCATTCAGCCCCATCCCGTCCTTGTGTATTTTGACTTTTTTTTGCTTCTTTCGACATGTAGTTCATTTTGCTCATTTAATGAGGTTTTTTTTCAAGTTGAGGCGCTTCTTTCTTACACTCTGTATCTCCTCCTTTTCACATTCTCAAGGCCAGACGATTAAGACACTCTCCATTCCTCCAGAGGTTTCAATTTTGCCCTTTCTCTTTTTCTGTTTCACTCAAATGTTTACAATTGTCCTTTCTTTGTAATATTATTTTTTTCCTTTAGCTCTGGGGTCCTTTTCACCCTCAACTTCGAGATTTTGTTAACTCACCCTCCACTTCAATACTTTCTTCTGTTGGAGAGTATCTTTTGCTTTGTTGTTGAGGTATGTGATTTTTTGTTTTTTTAATATATTCTACCTGAGATGATAATGGTGTTGATATATTTTACCACATAGTCATCAGTAGAAATATATCCAAATGGCATTTCAATCAGAATTCATCTCCGGCTGGTCCCTAATCATAAGTGGGAGTATTATAACATGCACCCACATTTCCCAGACTTATTTGCAGGTCATGATTTTCTTTAGTGCGGTTTCAATGATTTGTTTTCGCTCTTCGGCGGTTTTTCTTAACATTGCCAGCTTGTCCTTCTTTGCTTGTCTTTGGAATTTCTTTTTTTTCTGTTTGATACCTCGCAACATTTTCACCTTCATTTTGCAAGTTTCCTCCGTCAATGTACTTAAAATTGTATATTGTTCCACTTTTTTTTTTTTTAACTTTTAGATTATTCTTGTGATGTTACATTGTAAGCATTCTCTTTTTTAAAATTGCAAAAAATACCCAAAAAGAGTGACTTGGGAAACGTTCGATACTTTTGGAGGACAAGGCATTGCATGACAAACTATTGGACATTACTTACAAAATACAACCATAGACCAAACTGCATTGGTTAATCACTAACTATACCGTATATAACCTCGGTATAACAGATGCTCACCATCTAACATTACTCTCACAAGATATGATTCGACGATACAAAACTACAGATTAGATAAGGTCTAAAAGCAAAAAACAAATAAGTTTTAACTTCTAAGCCACAATCTTTAATGCATCGATTGTAATCGAAATAATCCATTGAAGCGAAAAGCTATGATTATGCAACGAGGTCCAAAAACAATCTGAATATTCAAATCATGATCATTGTTTGCGGGGGAAAATCTACATCAAAAACTTTAACTTCAATACAACATCAAAACACAAAAACCACCTGAAGTCTTTGTCTTTAAGTTTTTACTATTACAAAAAGAAAAAAAAAAAAAAAAAAAAAAAAAAAAACAAAAAAAAAAACAAAGAAAAAAAGAGCGTCCATATTTTCCACCGTCTTGAAAACAACTGGTTCATTGTTCAATAGCATAGTGATGAATCTGAACTTCCTCTCCAAAATCAGCAAAGTTACCTTCATTCCTTTTTGTTGAAAACTCTCCCCAGTTTATGGCTCGATACCGGGCCGTATATTGTCCTTCTATAAGCTCGGGAACAGGTGCATAATACGTATCATGTGACGGGCAAAAAAATAACGGAACTGAAAATCGATCTTTATTCTCGTTAACCACGACTCTATGCTCCACACTTTGGTATTTGTCGTTGCTCCAGACCTGAACAGAAATAACCTTTTTGAATATTAGTACTCCACAAACTAGACGATCCTCCGAAGATGTCAAAACTGTACGGAAAGAATAACAAAAAGTGGTGAAAGGCTCCCTGTTATTATACAATTCTTGACTGCACCTATGTAAACAAAGCTTTCTCACCTGAAAAATATCTCCAACGTTGATTACGAAGGCTCCTCTTTGAGGCTTCACTCCAATCCAATTCCCATCCTTTTTCCGAACTTGCAGTCCTCCCACTTCATCCTGAACCAAAACTGTAACTGCTCCCGGATCTTTGTGTCGACTAACACCGAGAGCGAGAGAAGGATCCGGGCATGTAGGGTAATGGTTAAGTCTCATTTTGCTCGTGTGGTCAGCAAAATAGTGATGAAAATAAGTCGGGGAAAGTCCAAGACTAAGAGAAATATAGCCAAGAATGTTGTATGCAAGAGCTTCTATTGCCGAGTACCAATTCTCCATAGTAACTCTGCAATTAGATAAAGGTGGGAATTCAAACGCGTTAAATTGTGAACATCTAACACTTCAGTAATCATCTAATTGCCACCTTCTGATAACCTAGAGTTAGTGTGAACCAGGGCAATCAGTGATATGAAAGTAGGTGGGCAACATGGGTCCCCCGTGAGTCCAACTTTACATACAATTACTAGCACGACCACACATATTATTGCACATCCACAATAACTATGGTTAATGGATAGTTTTGTGGAATTGCTCTTTTATGCTACATTGGTTGGGTAAACTATATAAAATAGTTTTCAAAGTAGGACAAAAAGGTCGTACACACACAAAAAAAAAACTACTAAGTTACATTAAATACAAAAAATAGTAACAGCCTGTGTCATACATGAATTGTAAAGAACTTCCGATTCACAGTACGAATTTTGTGATTATCATCCTAGGATATATACTTTTGTGACTTAAAAAAAAGATAAAACACTAGGAAAAAAAAGCAATGGATGACATTTGGGACAGCAAGGAGATGTTTTAGCACCTAAATTCAGGTGGATTATCAGGAAATTGATTCCATCCGGTCATTGTTTGATTGGAGGAATCGTCATCCGGCAAATCCGAGTGGCGTTTACGTGTAAAGTCAAACACTTCCTTCCAATCACGGACGTTCTTTGTCAGTTCCGTGTCATAGTATCCATAAGCATTTCTGTCTCCAATTTCAAACCAAACTATAACCAAAAGTCAAATTTACTTTAAGAAAGTCTCTAGGATTGAAGAAGATCCTAATAAAAAAATAAATGAAGAAGTCCTATACTCCACCGACAGTACGGTCGTCGTGGATTAAAGCACACGCTTACCCTAAAAGCCCTAACAAAGAGGTGAAGAACATCAGAAACCAAAAAAAAACAAACAGCACAACAACGACAACATGCTAGGTGGTTACTACAAGACAAAACAGCATTCGAGTCTTACATTCTCTGTTGAAATCACCTGATCGATCGTCGAACCTTGTTCTTCTCCTCTAAAGTAAGTGAAAAGAAAGTTAAAGCTTCTTCCTTTACTTTGTCCAGTAGCTCGAGAGGGACGCCATGGCCTACCACCTGAAACAGAAAAAAGTCAAACAAAAAGTCCTTACACTTGTTCAGCTTTCCTGCGAAAGAAGACTAACCCTAGAAAATGAGGCACAGTTTTTTATGTGACCATATGTACATATACATAAATTCCACAATGTTATCCTTAAAGTCAATCATGTAATTCCTAAAGTAAACAAAACTATTCCTAAAGTAAACAAAATTATTCCTAGAGTCAGCCATGTTAACCCTAAATTAACCATGTTTATTCTAGACTATTTCCCAAATTTTGTTAAAAACTTGCTGAAAAATGGAATTTTGAAAATTGTTGTGCTTGAAATGACGTGAACGTGACATCTTAGTTTGTTACAATATAAAACGTATATGTACGGACGTACGGACCTGGAAGAAGCCCCACTGTTCGCACGCCTGTCCTATTTTCTTTATCGCTTCATTTGCAGCCGGTCCGTCTGGATCTTCCCGGAGAGCTGTAAGATCAACGGTTGGGATCTGTTCATTTTCTGAACTGTCATCGTGTCGCACGTGCGGACGGTGCTCTTCCGGTAATACGAAACTTTCCGGAATGCTAGCCATGAAGATCGAGGAGAGAGGAGGGGAAAAGGAAAAGATGAAAGTAAAGATTAAAAAGAAGAGAAGCAAAGATAATTGAAAAAACAAAAATTTAAGCAAGTATGGGTGGATGCGTGTATAAAGTGTTCAGTAATTCAGTAATTTGACTAATTTTACGATTAGGAAGCTTCGACGAAAAGAAACCGTGAAATAGACTTATTACATGGGCGTGCTGACGTGTATAGTTTTAGGAAGAGTTAAGTAATCTGAAGTAATCTGAAGCGTCCATTCAGAACTTAAAGGGCCAATTGTTGAATTGAAGTACATACGTCGCCGTCCAATAAAGTACGTAATTCTTAAACCGTCCAGATGCACGAACTATGAAGGCAAAGTTATGCCACGTGGAAACATTTTTATGTCCAGATACAACCATTGCATATGAGATACCGTGACTCCGCTCCATCGGCCCGGCTTTGGGATATTGGATGGCCTCAAATAATGGCTGCTTAGATGATAGCCGGACGATTCTCAGTTGGACGGCATAAAATGCATGAACATTCGTACGGACACGTTTTCTATCAGTAATATTTCGATGACAATTCCAAAAGTCGTGCCAGCAAGGTAACGTACCATTCACTTACGTGTTTTATCACAGTTGGAACCACGTAGGCTTGTGCTCAGATGTTGAGATTCGTCAAAGAATCTTCAAACGCACTATCTGGAATTCTGGATGTATTCTGTAAGGACCGACGAAATTTAAGATTTGTAAAAACGTATTAGGGTATGTCCCCATGTACTTGGAACTTAGCGAACATAGATGTGCCTAAATAAGGATTTTTTTCTGTCGTTTTCCTGTAAAACTTAGAGCCGTACCGCGTAAATTTCAACCGTACAAAAAAATAGAAAAAATGAGAAGTACATTTTGCGTCATCGTCGAATTTAAGATGTACTACATGTTGTCGATTTGTGTTCTTCGACCCACGGCCACGCCAAAAAACGTCATCTTCAAACTTTTTTATAAAACACAGGGAAGATGTGTTTTAAAACAAATAATTTTTGAAAAACAAATAGAAACACGTAGTCGCACGTGTAAAAATAATTCAAGAAATTTCAAAAGAATTCAAGCGACGACGAAAAGTGCACGATCCTCTATGTTTTGGTCGTTTGCGTTCAGGTACGACAAAGCAAAGTACACAATTTGTTTGCTTTTGTCCGTTTACGCCTGGTACGGATTATATTTCGCCAGGGGTCTTAAGATCCGATGCCATTTCACGTCGAGCGGACAAGAGACGCAAAGGCAAAATGCATCTTTTTCAACCGTGAAACGGCACAGGCTGGATGGCGGTACGTCTACAATGTCACAAAAAGTCATGCGACGTCACACGCAGTTACAAAAAAAAACGTGCGTCATCACATTATTACACTGTCGACAGCCGTCACGGGCATTGTCGACGTATACAATCATCACGCCTTTAAGTGACAACTTCGTTTGGTACACATAGGGACACCCGAAATCCGGGTCCGCTGGATCCGCGCTAAAAAAAAAGTAAATTCTCTAAGTTTCAAGTACATGGAGGCGGACCCTTACTTTGTATTTTAGCGCGGATCCGTCGTGTTAGGTTCTTTGTGAAACGACGTCTCAGTTCTGTTGAGCGTCGTAATATATTTTTATGTAGTTACGTGTGGCGTGGTGTGATTGGATTAGTTAAATATAGTTAGGTGTAGTTTCGCGTGCGTAGTACTTTAGTTCTATACGGCAGTATATTTGTTTTGTACAGTATCGCATACTTTATGTAGTTTCGGTAGTACCATCTTTTGATTCGTTCGCGTGTGTACTTTTGTACGCCGTACAGTTGTGTAGTACTTGTTAGTTTTGTGAGAAGGTATTTATGACTTAGTCGTTTGGGCGAAAAAATATCTTTTGTAAGGGGAAAACTTCCGGTGAAATTTATTTGTCTTTTGTTGGAGTGTCTTCTTCTTGCTATCTTTTGCTTCCGCATTATATCCTGTCTTTCTTCTATCCTTGTTTGATTCGATCCTTACACGTCGGACCAGGTTTTCAAGGGTCCCTATGTGTAAGAACGAAATCGTAACTTACGTTTGTGACGAATTGACGATTGTATAAGTCGACAATACCTGTAATGGCTGTCACCGTCTACAATCTGTGTTGTCGCACGTTATTTTTTGGTATTGCTTGTGACGTTGCATGTCTTACCATGACATTGTAGACGTACCGTCTTCCAGCCTGTGCAATTTCACGGATGAAAAAGATGTGATTTGCCTTCGCGTCTCCTGTGTGGTCGACGTGAAATGGCATCGGAATTTCGAGACCCCTGCAAAAAAAAAATATGTACTGAACGAAAACGGACAAAACCAAACAAAATGTATACTTTTCTTCGCTGTATTGAACACAAATGGACAAAACATAGCGAATTTTGTACTTTTCTTTGTCCTTAGAAATCGTATGGAATTTTTCGAAAATTACGCCACGTGCGAATGTATGTTACTTTTTGTTTATCGAAAATACCTAGTTTTAAAACACATCGTACATGTGTTTTAAACATAAGGTTGAAGATGACGTTTTTTGTCATGGAAGTGGGTCGAAAAACACAAGACGACAAATTTTCATACATCCTAAGCTCGAGGATGACGCAAATTGCACTTTACAAATTTGCGATTTTTTCGTACGGTTGCAACTTAGGCAGTACGGCGCTAAGTTTTACACAAAAACGACAAGAAAAAACCCCTTACTTATGCACATGGGGACATACCCTTAATCTTTAAGATCTCTACGTTAGTACTTTACCACTGTACGATTTGGAAAGCTATATGTTTTAATCGCAAAGTCCTTCCAACTAAAGTCAATGGATGGCAAAAGAAGCGTCAGAGGATATCCTTCTAGATTTTCTCGTCGGTTTCGATGAATTTGATTCCACCTTGTCCAAAGGCACATGGCCTATGTCACATGTAGCGTTGTTAAACGTTGATTTCTCACGTCCATCGTGGATCGTATTTGACTTTTCCAAGTGTAACACTCGTACACGTCGAGTGTGTCGCTACAGTTCTCTACTGAATCTTGCAACTTTTTGGCCCCGCAGGGGTACCAAAGGCGTCTACGTCAACCGTATTCTGCACGCGATCATATGTTTAGGGTTTGTTTTATCTGTTTTTGTTTATTTTTTTTTTAAACAAACCTAAACACAAAACCCTATTTCTCATACCCGATCCCAAGAGGTGCCGAAGGTCCGCGTGAGGTGTAGAAGGTCCCACACTTGTATCGGAGCTTGTTCGATACCCATACTGTGTTGTAGTGTCCTCCTTGAGAACACTTGAGGACACTAGCCACTCTAATGAGCATTTTCCTAAAAAACACAAAATCGGACAATCACCCAAAAGCATAGATGTCTCGTGCGCATAAAACGCACGCATGAAACGCCCAAAAAACAACGAATATGCGCATGAAACAAAATTCAAAACTTTATAAAATGTGTTGACCAACTTTTACTTTATAATTAAATATAAAATATAAAATCATCTAATAAAAAATACTATTATAACTCAATCAAACTTATTTTTGTTTTACGTTAATTTGCACACTTTTTTAATAGCGTTAGCTACTCTAACTTTGATTGCTTTTAAAAAGTGGAATGTACGAATTGTGTCTATTCGTACTAAAACTAGTTATCATTTTGTTCAGATGTACCAAATAAGTGTCGAGTAACGACGTCGACAAGGGAAATTGAGTGCATCGCCATGGAAAAGCGTTATCAGATTTGATTCTAAGTCATAAAGACGAAAGAAAATCACAACAACCTGTTGGCCCAGGTTCAAGTATCGAATATGTGAACACAGACTATAGGTTTTGTTCAATTAGCGTTAATTGCTCCAATTTTGAAGTTTTGAATATTTAAAAAAGGTAGTGTAAAAAATGAATCGGTTATCACAAAAACTGCTCATTATTTTGTATAGACGTACAAAATAAGCGTCAGAAAAAGGCGTCAAAACGGGAAATTGAGTGCGTCGCCATGAAAAAGAGGGCTCGTATTTAAATCCCTGTCATAAAGACAAAAACCTGTTCTCACACGTTGAAGCGTCGAACATGTGAACAAAGAGTATCGCAGCTACATCCAAATTAGTGTTAAGCGTGTATAAATTACTGTATAGTTAGTTTTTGACTTTTTGGTGGCGTTAGGCCCTGAACCTAAAATAGAGTTAAGCTTTAATAACAATTCACGGTGTACATTCAACCCTTTATTTGAATATTTCCGTACATTATTTTTGTACATTTAGTTCGTACGAAAAGTATACGCGTTTTATGAAAAGTTTGAAATCTATAAAAAATAACGAAATTTCGTAAAAATGTAAAAATCCTTACGAATGAGACATCTATGCCCAAAAGGTTGGAGAAGTTTGCCGAATCTACATTCAATTTGTTTTATACAAAATGAAAAAGAACACTACGGCTTGATACGAAAATGTACAGTTTTTAGTAAACAAACTCACATTTCGCATGAGGTTTACCCGTAGTCATGCAATGACAAAGAAAATTCATCGCGTCGTTCCTACTTTTGAGATCTGGAAATTGAGCCATCATAACTTTGACCGTTTGACTCTCACCAGATTTGAATCGGACGGCCATTAATCGCGTTATCCCACATTGTTTCACATTTTGAGTTTTCACCAATAAGCCGTGTTGCATAAAAACGTTTATACCCTCCATCGTTTAACGTTCAAACCGTGTTTTAATGTTTTAACCTTTACGTCCAGCTAAAACGTTTTATCAACTTCCGATGTTTAAACTATGCACAAGTTTAAATTGTTCGTACGTGTACACGTAACTAGCGTGGAGATGTACAAAACCACATGTATTTTATAAGTTCAATTTTGCCCCGCATGTACAATTATACGGACAACACTACATGTATTTACTGAAATTTTTTAATCAAGATTTTTTATTTTTTTTAGGGAATTGATCATGGCAGTGACTGTTTTGGTTGCGCACAGTCATTTACGTCATTTTGTCAAAAATTGTACGTTTGAAGTACACATTGGTACAAGTTAAGTATCGTTGAGTCTAAATTTCACGGTCAATCGGCTGGACAACTTTGACTTTCAGAATATTGTTACAACCGCATAAAATTTTGCCGCGCTTGCGAAAGTCTACCGTCATAATAAAATCAACATTTCACACGGCCGGCCAAGGTTTACGGTAACAAAACTGCGGCAACCACATGTAAATAAAATTGTTGCACACAATCACTTTTTGTCTTTACGTAAGCTCCACGGTGAGAGCACATGTTGGATTTTAACTTAGGTGTCTCCATGTACTTGTAACTTGGAGAATTTACTTTGTTTTTTAACACAGATACGGCGGACCCGGATTTTGGGTGTCCCTATGTGTACAAAACGAAATTGTCACTTAAAGGCGTGACGATTGTATAGGTCGACAATGCCCGTGACTGCTATCGACAGTGTACAATTTGTGATGGCGCACCAAATTGTGAAAAATTGCGAAATTGCATGAGAGAGGGGGCGTGTGCGACTTGATGGGGCGCCCTCAGAGATTTCTCACGATTTCGTCAAATGGCATTGGAATTTTCAGACCCGTGAAATGGAAAATTCCGTAATGAACGAAACGCGACAAAACAAAACAAATTTTGTACTTTGATGGACGCAAACGGACAAAAAATAACAAATACTGTACCTTTCGCCGTTGCTTAAATTCGTTTGAAATTTGTGTAAAATTTTTTACACATGCGAATACGTGTTCCTATTTGTTTTTCGAATAAACTTTGTTTTAAAACACATCTTCCCTATGTTTTAAAGAAAAGTTTGAAGATGACGATTTTTGGCGTGGCCGTGGGTCGAAGAACACAAGATAACAGCATAGTACATCTTAAATTCGATGATGACGCAAAAAGTACTTTTCATTTCTTTTTTTTTTTTGTACGGTTGAAACTTACGCGGTACGGCTCTAAGTTTTACAAGAAAACGACCCTAAAAAACCCTAGCTCTAGCACATGGAGACGCATCCTTAGCCACAAAATTGAAATGTAATCGTGAATCGTACATTGAACTTAGACGCAAATTGAAAAACAACTCGAACTGAAACCTTTCAAATGTAAAGTACTACAAGTTTTGTACGGATGAATAAAATCGCACAAAACGAATTAAACTTTGTCCACTAAATTAAAAGTTTAAAACGGACCAGCGTAAAAATATCAATGAAACTAAATCAAAATAATGCGATTCGTCACGCGCGACCAAAGTAGGCCACACTATTTAGGATTCGCGATGCCGTTTCAATTTTGCGGCTAAGTTAAAATCCAACATGTGCTCTCATAGTGGAGCTCACGTAAAAACAAAAAGTGACTTTGTGAAACACTTTTATTAACATGTGGCTGCCACAATTTTGTTATCGTAAACCTTGGCCGACCGTGTGAAATGTTGATTTTATTATGACCGTCGACGTTTGCAAGCGCGGCAAAAATTTAAGCGGCTGGAACAATATTTTGAAAGTCAAAGCTGTCCAACCGATTGGCCGTCAAATTTAGACTCAACGATATACTGCTTCGCGCGAAGAGCAAACGGCGGCAGACGGCCGCTACAAGTCGAAACGAGGAGACTCACAGAGGCTTGAGGAGAGTAACGTCGGCCGTCAGATAACCTCGCGGAAACTCCCGCGGATGTCGCTTCGACACATTTCGAATTGGCCCGGGAAAACGTACCCAGGCCAGGTATACCTGTCTTAGCTGGCGGCGTACGACGTCTCGCGGGAGGACGCAAACGGATAAATAGGCACTTTCGCCGCGCGCGATGTCTAAGCGCAAGTAAAACAAAATATAATAAAAACCAAACGTCGCGAGTAGATCAACAAATAATAAAAACCAACGCACGAAGGCGTCCCAAAAACAACAAAATAAAAAATAAGACGTGCTCCCCATTGCCGCTACGTTACCATTATTGTCGTGCATGTATCAAATAACACGAAGATGTATGCAATATCATCAGCAGTGCTCGACTCAAACTCAAATGATCGCGAGGTATCGTAAATGAAATAAAACATAAAAGTAAAAAATGGATAAATACAAAAACAGGCAAGGTGGAAGAAAAAGAAAGGTCAACGACTTAGCTGGTTATGGTTAAGTCGGTGTATTCCCCCCCCCCCCCATCCAGGCACGCACCGATACTAAGCCGATGGATGACCACTAGGTCCCACGGTCTATTTATATTCCTTGCAGGAGTTATCTTTATCGAGAATAATCTGAATTTATCCTTAAATAAAATAAATCAAAACATAAACAACCGAGAAAGATAAATAAAAACTGAAAATGACAATATGCCCGACACTTATGAGGTTTGAGATAACCAAACTCAAAAGATGCGCAAAAGCCAAATAGAAATAAATACAAAATCAAAAGAAATAAAAATATCAAATCAACAATCCCAACATGCAACTTCCACACTAATTAAAGCTCAGCCATAGCCGGGAAAAGAAGTTTGTGTCATGAGAACGCGGTGGAAATCCACTCAAAAAAACGAGAAAAGTGAAGGGAAACCGTGTAGGTCTTGGCCGAAGCCATATAGATAAATATGTAAGGCTTTACAAGATATTGATAATGTAATAGAAAACTAGACGCTTCACGCAAAGGCATAAAATCGCCTCTAAGCTGTCCGGACAATTTTACAAATAAAAAGATGGCTGCAGAAAAATCCTCAATACTGAAAATAAATAAAATGAATAATTGCTGCACTTGAAAATTGTGTGCAGGAAATGATCCGAAATGAACTAAGTAACAAAATCTACGCCAGGCGAAAACAAGCCAATCAGAGTACATCGTGCTATGTAAATATTTGCGTCTAGTTGGGATTCAGCCAATAAGAGGCCGAAATCCTATGTCCTACGTTACACAATCTATAACCTACGGATTAAAACCCTTCCTATCTACATGTGAATGCGTGAACCTCCAAATGGTTCACGACTTAAAATGGTCCAATCACGTCGCTTCGTCAGAACTAACAGCCGATTTGTCTGTCACTTGCGTCGACGGTCCAGATGTGATATTACGGAAAATCGCATACTTTGTGTCGACGGCCGAGATGCTACTCCACGCAAAATGATTAAAAGTTGTTGTCGGCCGGGATTCAAGGGAAAGGAAGCTTGTATGATAGCCGTGAAATGATCAAATTTGTCGTCGGCGAGAATCGCGGAAAATTTATATAGTACAGTAAGTTTATTTGTACACTCGTGAATTTTAACATAAGTTGTCGGCGAAAAATCTTGGAAAAAATAAATAAGAACGGTCGACGTGAATCGACCCGATTCATTGTCGTCTGAAATCCGGGAAATAAAAACAGGTACGACAGGACCGCAAGTACGGTCCAATTTGTGGCCGCGGGAATTCCGGTCGATGTAAGTTGTACGGTCGACTCGAGATAATCAAATCCATTATCGGCGAAAATCGCGGGAAATATACGTCGTACGGTAGGACCGCGGGTACGGTCCAAATCGTCATCCCAAAAATTACGGAGAATGTAGGTCGTACGGTACACGTCGTACAGTCCTACGAAACGCAAATAACACCCAAAGACAAATTAGTGTAGCGGCTGCCTGTCCTAACACCTAAAAATAAACAACTAAAATGGCCGACGAGATGCGGCATGACAACTGTCGTACATGTATCAAATAACATGAAGATGCATGCAATATCATCAGCTATGCTCGACTCAAACTCAAATGATCGCAAGGCATCGTAAATGAAATAAAACATAAAAGTAAAAATGTATAAATACAACAACAAGAAAGGTGGAAGAAAAAAAAAGGTCAACGACTTAGCTGGTCATGGTTAGGTCGGTATATTCTTCCCCCCTCCAGCTCTTTAGCCGGTAGAGGAGATGGCCAACACGACCGGAAGCTCGCGACATCCGTGACAAAACCAGTGACCATCCGGAACCGCCAACAATGGTGGCACCAAACACTCCATTTGAAACCCCTGATTGCAATGATCACAAAGTAACATGGAAGTTTCCACGTCCGATGACAAAAGGTACATCTCGTCGCCTCAGTAATTGGCATCCGCATAGGATTCATATCCTGCGACAAATCTGGTAAGTAACATGGAGCACAATTCTTGGAGTGCTCTCGGAAACTCCGTGTGTCCACTCCTTGTAATCCCAACATTCCGTTCGAATCCACCTCGCTGATCCGGAGGATGTGTGCAGAAACATCCATGTCCAAAGTGTCGAAAGATTGCCTGCGAAGATAAACATAGTCTCCCACCCGATAGGGCTTCTGTTACGGCCTGTAACTACCGCTGCGAGTGGTGGCGACCGAAGTGTGTCCCGATGTTGGGCAATCTGCAGGTTATCAAAAGCCATGGGCATTTCACGGGAAAAAAACAAAGCACGACGAGTGAGTTTTCCAAAAAGACAGTGTCAGACATCAACGGAAGTAGAAAGCTTGCAGCTTTCTGAATATTGCGACTGATCAACGGTTGTCCCCCAAATAAAACATAATACGTGTTGAAATTAGCCATCAACGGAAGTGGAAAGCTTGCAGCTTTCTGAATATTGCGACCAAGCAACGGTTGTCCCCCAAATAAAACATAATACGGGTTGAAATTAGTCAGACTAGCCTGAACTGACATACGATATCCCATGGTAATGTAGCCGAGGGACTCGTCCCAAACCGAAATGTGTTTCTCTAAGCAATGGTTACGCAAGGCACGCTTAAATATTTGGACTGCCCGTTCAGCCATGCCATCGGTCTGGGGGTGATCCTGACTAGTACGACTATAATCGATGAGAGCCTCATCAAGCATCTATTGAAATTCTCCCCGAAATTCTATACTTTGATCCGTAAAGACCTCGGCTGGGGCACCGTATCTCATAAGGACATGTTCCTTAAAAGTTGCGGTGGTTAACTTAGCTGTCTTATGAGGCAGGGCTACGACTACTACCCACTTACTGAAATTTTTGATTATAATCATTATATATTGTTTCCCTCTACGTGAGATGGGAAAAGGTCCGGCCAGATCGACCGACCATCTATAGAATAAACCTCTAATGGGTAGAGGTTGGAGCGTAGTCTGCAGATTAGAGAAAGAAGTTCGGAGACGGTCACATGTGGCACACTTGTGTAGAATAGCAGTGACATCAGCTTGCATTCCTGACCACCAATACCGTGCCTGAACTAGACTTAACGTCCGCTTGGTACCGTAGTGACCAAGCTCAGTGTGAATCTGCTCAATAAGAGAAAGACGCTCGGTAGGCCGTGGAACATGCCTATGGCTTCCGTCTGCCAACAACCGAACTAAAGATCCTCCGAGCCAAAGGTAACCTTTGGCCCTCTTTTTCACTCTGTCTTCTTCATGAGAGGTAGTGTCGGACCTGAAAGTCTAGGAGGATAGGAAAAGAATGAGAGGCCCATCACGCCAAGGATTTGTGGCGAGACGGGGGTTCGGAATAGACGCCAGACAGTAAGTAGGATAAGAACCCATTTGAATGACAGGAACATCGTCGTCATCAAAATCCTGTCGAACTCCGTTATCTGTCGTTTGGGGCAAATGATTTCGGGAAATTCTGTCTGCGTTTAGACTAAGCAGACTGGGTCGGTGAATTATTTTAATGTCATATTCTTGTAAAATTAAAGCCCATCAGGCTAGCTTCCCGGAAAGTTTATCGTTCGTCATCAGCCAATGTAAGGGCTGATGGTCAGTTAGGAGTGTGAAAGGTTTTCCGTACAAATAATGGCGGAAGTGAACGACTCCCCAAACCGCGGCGAGACACTCTCTTTCGTAGCAACTATAATTTGATTTAGCTCGGTTATTGTTTCTACTCGCGTAAGCAACCACGTATTCCTCTCCGCTCAACTCTCTTTGTGTCAAGATGGCAGCGATTCCGGGTTTCCCAAAATCTGTTTGGAGACAAAAAATGAGTTTGTGATTGGGAGGACGGAGAATTGGAGCTCTCGATAAGGCGGTTTTTAATTTTTGAAATGCTGAACTCTGATCGGGACCCCATATAAACGCCACTTCCTTCTTGAGAAGGTCGTTTAACGGAGATGCGATGGTGCTAAAATTAGATACAAACCTGCGATAATAATTAGCAAGTCCGAGAAAGGCTCGCAAACTTGTAAGGTCCGTGGGAGCAGGCAATTTACTGATTGCCTCTACCTTTGCTTCGAGAAGAGTGATCCCCTCAGACAAGATAAAATGGCCGAGGTAAGGCACTCCCTCGGCTCCAAAGGTGCATTTCGTTGGATGACATTTTAATCCGACCTTTTTTAATTCAGTTAATACCCATTCGATGTGAGCAACGTGCTCTTCAATAGTAGCCGAGGCAATGATGAGGTCATCAATGTAACATCTAGCAAACTTACAACCTCCGAGAACAGAGTCCATGACTTTTCGAAATACTGCCGAAGCATTTTTCAGTCCGAATGGCATTACGGCCCATTCCCATCGGCCGTCGCTACCCCAAAAGGCAATTTTATGCCGGTTTTTTTCCTCTATCTCAATTTGATTGAATCCCTGACGGAGGTCAAGGATACTAAAATACTTTGCTCCGCCTACGTGATCAAATATTTCTTCGGCAAGAGGCATGGGATGACGATCTTTAACCGTTCTAGCATTTAGTTCACGATAGTCACCACACATTCGACGTTCGGTAAAATTACCCTCGGAATCCTGTTTCCGAGGCATGACAGTGGGAGCTGCAAATGTGGAGTCTGACCGATAGATTAGGCCAACTTCCTCTAGTTCAGCACATCGTTTGTCTACCATTTCCCATTCAGTTTCTGACAAACGATGTTTTGGTTTAAATATCAGGCGATCATCTTCGAGATCTATTTACATCTTATAAGCGGTGTGACGACCCAAATCGTTCATAGAAAAGGCAAAGGCATCGACATTTTGTAAAACTACGTCATTCAGTAACTCTTGTTCGGCCTTTGTTAGATTGGTGCCGAATTTCCATTTAGGAGCATCGGGATTTTCGGTTGTCATAGCTTCCATAGCTTGTGCAAAGGCTAACTGCTCATCGGCGATAAGCGTTTGACCATACTCGTAAGCTACAAGTGACTGTTTAAGGCAATTAACCGAATGATTCAAACTACGTGTTGGAAAAGCAGCACTCCAATGAGGAGTGGGTGTAATATGCATGAAACTTGCAGATTGGACAGCCGTGTATGAGGGATAGACCAGGACATATGGCTAGGATTGAGGAAATCGTAGATAGAGATTTCCGGAACGGGTGGAATTGAAGAAAGAAAAAGGAAAAATTGAAATGTGGTCCCTTAGAGTGGGACGGAAAGATTTTCTTACTGATGCATTCCCCTCCCCAGCTGGTTGAGACGGATGTGCCTGAGAGTGGCGACCAGCTGCAAACCCTAGACCTAGAACAAAAGACAAAGACCGAGGATCCATGACACGACCTAATAAAGTGCATCTTTGACGTTCAGTAAGACCTAGAGCGGCCGTAGTGCCAGGAATGAAATGCATGAGGTGTTCTCGTTCCGTAGAGGTAGGCTCTTTGAGCTCACCAGTATGAATGTTTCGGAGCATGCCAGGACCGTCATTAGAGAATGCATGTGAATGTGGGTAAGAAAACTAAGGTAGGAAGCACCTTGAGAGGTTGACCCGGGACATTGACATTGAAATTAGGGGGACGGTCCTTTTGAATGCAAGGCTGCACCTTATGAAAAGGAAGAAGGGCAGCTTGAATGTCTGTAGGAGGAGGACGAACTAACAAGTTGGCCTCGCGGAGTCTACCAATATCGATCAGGTTTGTCCATTTGGAGCGAACTCGGTGTGCTAGTGAACCATGGCGAGCCGCGTCAATAATAAGAGGCGGTCCAATCAATCGTTCGATTCGTTGATAATCAGCCAAAACCGTAGGTCTTCAATCATTATAGGCCGCGGCATTTTCCAAGATATACCTTATAGGATGATCTAAAGTTTGTAGAAAATGCAGGATACGAATCAACTCAAAAAATAACTTGGTGCGGGGATCGGCTAATCCGAGACCTTTCCCGGCCCGAGACATTCCCTGGCACTCCCATCTGCCAAAAACAAGATCGATTGGACCAATCTCCAGTAAGTGATGGTTGCCCACAATCCGAATGTCTTGTGGGAGGGCAGTATGCATATGCTCGTATGCCGATTTTGGTAACAACTGCGTGTATTGGGAATGCAACAGATTACAATGATGTAATTGTGCTTTCCGTGCTAACGGATCAATCTCCACCGAATAATAAAATCGGATTAATAATCCATTCCGCAAACATGCCAAGAGAGAAGTGCCTATTCCAGCAAAAAGGTCCAAAATCACTAATCCATTTGGATGAGGTTTCAATTGGACCGGATTCCAATCAATGGGAAGAAACCCAGAGAGTCTGTAGGGACTGGGACTGGGTGAGAGACCGAAGAAAGTGGAATTGACAAGGTTTGGTTATAGATTCGGTCAAATTCCCTCGTATCTATAAGAAAACCTGGGTCACTGAAAATTTCTGATAAGTAAGAACTATCGGGCAGAATTTCTTCTGCTGACAATGAATGAAATATTTCGGCCCCCACCGAAATCCTTGAAAATGCAGGTATGGATGTGGCAGAATTTGCCATAACAGGCATGGGCTTCCTAGCGGAAATTAACGGAAAGCAGATTTTACATTCTCGGAAGTTAGTGGGCCTATACGAAAATGTCTGATCATGCATGTCAACTCCACCCCCTACACGAAATATAACGACTTGTCCCACTAGGCATTCATAGTCACTACATTTAGTGACCTGAACGTGAACCGAGATCTCAGCAAAGTCTGTGGCCTTTCCGTTCTACAACCTGAAAACGAGCGGTTCCTTAGTGACGTTACGTTCTGGAACCTGAAAACGAGCGGTTCCTTAGTGATTCTTAGGACTGGCTCGGTTGTACCCGCTGAAATTAACAAGCGAGTAGAAGTGGTCTGGAGCTTGTCCGAAGTTAGACCAAGCTTGAGTGCAAAGCTAGAGCCCAATATCACCGGCTTTGCACCCGTATCCATGAGAGGCAGGGAAGGGGCTATACCATTGATCAACAATGCACCCTTCCCGTTATCCAAAAAACTGATATGAGGATCGAGGGAATTTCGCTCCTCTATGGAAATAGGCTGAATAGCAGCAAGATTTATGTGCAGCTGAAGTGCTTGTAACGCGGCAGCTGCAGCTGAGCTATCGGAGGTAAAGGAGATAGGGGAGATTTTTGGTGAGTCGGAAATCATAGTGGATAGAATGCACAAGCGTTCCTTCACGCGGTGTGCCTCATGTATAGTTCAATCCACTATGTTGAGAGCTTCAGCCGCGATGGCTGAAGCGGTTTCAGGCAAGGGAGGAGAAGGTTCTTTAGTGAATGACAAAGGAATGCGTGTTAGGAGTTTTACCGTCACGGCTGTGATCGGTCGAACCTTTGTCGAACGTAGCCTCTCGTTGTTGGATGGTGGAATCTCGTAAGATTCGACCTGCCAACGTGGGCATGTGTACAACAATGCGAGCCATGGCTGTAAAGTGTGGCTTCGTATGAGTCACGAAGGCTGCGAATTGTTCCTTCATCATAGCCGCCATTTGCTCTTGCATTTCTAAACGCTCTCTCTCTCTCTCTCTTCGAGATACCCTAGGTGGAGTGGTGTCCTTCTCCGGTTCTTTAACCGGTTGAACCGGTTTTGCGGATCGAGCGGGAATGCCACCATTCTTAATTTGGTTCTGATAGGAAAATTTTGAGTTCTTTATATGACAACGTTGGGCGTAGTGTCCAGCTTGCTTGCAATGTGTATAGGTAACGGTTTTGTCTAGACACATTCGGGCATCATGCCCCGTCTTCCCACATCGAAAACATAATCGGTTTTTGGGAGCAACAAGTGGAGTTCCCATGGCCGGAACTTTAAGAGGCCGGTTGTTAGGACGAGGATTGTTCCATGGTGGAACAATCCGTTTTTTCGGGACCGCTTTAGGACGGTCATGGGCTTCCCACCAACAATTTTGCATTTCGTATTCCACGGCATGCTGGGCGGCTTGGTCGAAAGTGAACTTGAAGCCGTACGTTTGAGTCAAGTGACTCTGAATAAATTTCTTAGACTGACTCGAAAACTGTCCTACAAATTTCTGGACAGCTTCAACATCCGACATTAAGTCCGACAATGTTTCAGAAAAAGCTTCTATACTAGCACGCATGGTAGGGGCGGTCTCTCTTGACTTCCGTTCAAAGCTCATTCACTCACGAACTTGGTCAAGGTTTTGCATACGGTATTTCGCTTGCAACATTTAAAACATGACAGAGAGCGGATGGAGTACAGGGATCGTCATCGCTGGTCGTGCTGGGATTCCAGAACGTGTGGCTATAGCAACCTGTTGCGGTATTTCCGCAACTGCTGTTGTAATAACATCGCCGTTGAGATCAAGGACTTCCGAGATAGCCGGTTGGTAGGGAATTTGTGGTTGTCCTATAATAGCAGGACTCCCAGCGAAATCCGGAGAAAACTCCGTCATCGCAAGTAAAAAATCATACTTGTGGGAATAAAGAGTAAGGGCTGAACCACAAAGGTAACGACCTAACAAAGAGAAAGCAACCCGTAGGTCAAAGCGATCTTGGTACCGAAATGCAAGATCACGCATTTCGGTATCAAATATCATCCAAAAATACGATAAAGTCATGGTGTCCTTCATTCCTGAAAAACATAAATGAAGGCGACCCCCTCCCTCGGATGTGGAAGCCATTTCCATTAATGGAATGATTGGGGATAATAATGAATTTGTAATCTGTGGAAACCAAAAAGATAATCAATTGGAATCCAACCCGTCAAAGGAATCGTGGTCAGATTCTTCCTCGAAAAATGTGGAAGAGACTGATGATAAAGAAGATACTGAGGTGAGAGCAGATCGAACCGAATGGGAAATTTGTCCCGGGATATTCGAGAAAGGATGGTCCAAAAGACTAGGCAAATCTGATGGTCTTGATTTTGTGGGCCTATACGAGGCCGACGATCGGGTGGATCCGAAAGGATAATCGAGATTATCCCAATCGGTGGGCATAAAAATGATAAAACCAAATGATGACCAGATAACAAAATCGATCTATCCGATATGCTTCAAATGCCACACCACACTACGCTCTTGTCCAATCAGCCAATCAATTTCTAACAGGGCCTTGATGGCCAAATCTATCAGGAAGTCGTATTACCAAAACCTTCTACCCTGCAAACAAGGGGACAAGGCCGAAAGGCCAGATCTATAAAGGCAAATAACTTACTATCCAAGCACTCCCAAGTGCAGATCTAAAGCGGCACAATCCACAAAAGAGCTAACCAATGCCTCCAACGGCAAGATCTATGGAAGAAATCCCACTCCGGGCAAAGCAAACTCAGCCAAGGCCACTCAAGGCCAGATACCAAGCAGGGAAAGCTGGACAAATGCAATGCTCAATACAAGTGGATTTACAATAATCCACTCCAAACACGATCCCTTTATACGATCAACCGACACCTTAGCGCGCGCCTGTACCCGCAAGGTATCGTGATACTTACATAACAATTTTAGCAATCTGGTGATTGCCAAGGGTGAACTTTGGTTGTTCGCTACAAACGAAGTTTTGGAGAGCTCCCAAAGAACGGATCCGCTCCACTAACTCCACTCTTTGGTGAAGTATGACACAAGGTGAGCACCCGATGCCCAAGATATAAACAAAAAGAAGGAGGAAACAAAAACCAAATACTTAAGTTAGTGTTGTATACCGTTGGCCGAAAAATTGGTCAATAAGATAAAAACGACAACCAACAAGCAAATGGTAATTATAAATGTAAAGCTAGTCATAGATTTTTGTATAAATGTATCTATAAATATATATGTTTGATTTTTTAAAAATGTTTTTGTTTTATTTTCCTTTAAAATAAAAAGAAAACCCAAATTGAAATAAAACAAACAAGTGAGAAAAGAAAAGAGACAATTTTCAAGTGCAGGAATACTAAGCCGATGGATGACCACTAGGTCCCACGGTCTATTTATATTCCTTGCAGGAGTTATCTTTATCGAGAATAATCTGAATTTATCCTTAAATAAAATAAATCAAAACATAAACAACCGAGAAAGATAAATAAAAACTGAAAATGACAATATGCCCGACACTTATGAGGTTTGAGATAACCAAACTCAAAAGATGCGCAAAAGCCAAATAGAAATAAATACAAAATCAAAAGAAATAAAAATATCAAATCAACAATCCCAACATGCAACTTCCACACTAATTAAAGCTCAGCCATAGCCGGGAAAAGAAGTTTGTGTCATGAGAACGCGGTGGAAATCCACTCAAAAAAACGAGAAAAGTGAAGGGAAACCGTGTAGGTCTTGGCCGAAGCCATATAGATAAATATGTAAGGCTTTACAAGATATTGATAATGTAATAGAAAACTAGACGCTTCACGCAAAGGCATAAAATCGCCTCTAAGCTGTCCGGACAATTTTACAAATAAAAAGATGGCTGCAGAAAAATCCTCAATACTGAAAATAAATAAAATGAATAATTGCTGCACTTGAAAATTGTGTGCAGGAAATGATCCGAAATGAACTAAGTAACAAAATCTACGCCAGGCGAAAACAAGCCAATCAGAGTACATCGTGCTATGTAAATATTTGCGTCTAGTTGGGATTCAGCCAATAAGAGGCCGAAATCCTATGCCCTACGTTACACAATCTATAACCTACGGATTAAAACCCTTCCTATCTACATGTGAATGCGTGAACCTCCAAATGGTTCACGACTTAAAATGGTCCAATCACGTCGCTTCGTCAGAACTAACAGCCGATTTGTCTGTCACTTGCGTCGACGGTCCAGATGTGATATTACGAAAATCGCATACTTTGTGTCGACGGCCGAGATGCTACTCCACGCAAAATGATTAAAAGTTGTTGTCGGCCGGGATTCAAGGGAAAGGAAGCTTGTATGATAGCCGTGAAATGATCAAATTTGTCGTCGGCGAGAATCGCGGAAAATGTATATAGTACGGTAAGTTTATTTGTACACTCGTGAATTTTAACATAAGTTGTCGGCGAAAAATCTTGGAAAAAATAAATAAGAACGGTCGACGTGAATCGACCCGATTCATTGTCGTCTGAAATCCGGGAAATAAAAACAGGTACGACAGGACCGCAAGTACGGTCCAATTTGTGGCCGCGGGAATTCCGGTCGATGTAAGTTGTACGGTCGACTCGAGATAATCAAATCCATTATCGGCGAAAATCGCGGGAAATATACGTCGTACGGTAGGACCGCGGGTACGGTCCAAATCGTCATCCCAAAAATTACGGAGAATGTAGGTCGTACGGTACACGTCGTACAGTCCTACGAAACGCAAATAACACCCAAAGACAAATTAGTGTAGCGGCTGCCTGTCCTAACACCTAAAAATAAACAACTAAAATGGCCGACGAGATGCGGCATGACAACTGTCGTACATGTATCAAATAACATGAAGATGCATGCAATATCATCAGCTATGCTCGACTCAAACTCAAATGATCGCAAGGCATCGTAAATGAAATAAAACATAAAAGTAAAAATGTATAAATACAACAACAAGAAAGGTGGAAGAAAAAAAAAGGTCAACGACTTAGCTGGTCATGGTTAGGTCGGTATATTCTTCCCCCCTCCAGCTCTTTAGCCGGTAGAGGAGATGGCCAACACGACCGGAAGCTCGCGACATCCGTGACAAAACCAGTGACCATCCGGAACCGCCAACAATGGTGGCACCAAACACTCCATTTGAAACCCCTGATTGCAATGATCACAAAGTAACATGGAATTTTCCACGTCCGATGACAAAAGGTACATGCCGTCGCCTCAGTAATTGGCATCCGCATAGGATTCATATCCTGCGACAAATCTGGTAAGTAACATGAAGCACAATTCTTGGAGTGCTCTCGGAAACTCCGTGTGTCCACTCCTTGTAATCCCAACATTCCGTTCGAATCCACCTCGCTGATCCGGAGGATGTGTGCAGAAACACCCATGTCCAAAGTGTCGAAAGATTGCCTGCGAAGATAAACATAGTCTCCGACCCGATAGGGCTTCTGTTACGGCATGTAACTACCGCTGCGAGTGGTGGCGACCGAAGTGTGTCCCGATGTTGGGCAATCTGCAGGTTATCAAAAGCCATGGGCATTTCACGGGAAAAAAACAAAGCACGACGAGTGAGTTTTCCAAAAAGACAGTGTCAGACATCAACGGAAGTAGAAAGCTTGCAGCTTTCTGAATATTGCGACTGATCAACGGTTGTCCCCCAAATAAAACATAATACGTGTTGAAATTAGCCATCAACGGAAGTGGAAAGCTTGCAGCTTTCTGAATATTGCGACCAAGCAACGGTTGTCCCCCAAATAAAACATAATACGGGTTGAAATTAGTCAGACTAGCCTGAACTGACATACGATATCCCATGGTAATGTAGCCGAGGGACTCGTCCCAAACCGAAATGTGTTTCTCTAAGCAATGGTTACGCAAGGCACGCTTAAATATTTGGACTGCCCGTTCAGCCATGCCATCGGTCTGGGGGTGATCCTGACTAGTACGACTATAATCGATGAGAGCCTCATCAAGCATCTATTGAAATTCTCCCCGAAATTCTATACTTTGATCCGTAAAGACCTCGGCTGGGGCACCGTATCTCATAAGGACATGTTCCTTAAAAGTTGCGGTGGTTAACTTAGCTGTCTTATGAGGCAAGGCTGCGACTTCTACCCACTTACTGAAATTTTCGATCATAATCATGATGTATTGTTTCCCTCTACGTGAGATGGAAAAAGGTCCGACCAAATCGACCGACCATCGATATAACAAACCCCGAATAGGTAGAGGTTCAAGCGTAGTTTTCCGGTTAGAGAAAGAAGTTCAAAGAAAGTCGCACGTGGCACACTTGTGCAGAATGGCAGCGACATCAGCTTGCATTCTTGACCACTAATACCGTGCCTGAACTAGACTTAACGTTCACTTGGTACCGTAGTGACCAAGCTCAGTGTGAATCTGCTCAATGAGAAAAAGACGCTCGGTTGGCCGTGGAACGTGCCTATGGCTTCCGTGTGCCAACAACCGAACTAAAGATCCCCCGAGCCAAAGGTAACATTTGGCCCTCTTTTTCACTCTGTCTTCTTCATCACAAGTAGTGCCGGACCTGAAGGTCTAGGAGGATAGGAAAATAATGAGAGGCCCATCACGCCAATGATCTATGGCGAGACAGGGGTTCGGAATAGAGGCCAGGCAGTAAGTAAGATAAGAATCCATTGACATGAGAGGAACATTGTTGTCATCGAAATCTTGTCGAACTCCGTTATCCGTCGTTCGTGGCAAAGGATTTCGGGAAAATTTGGCTACGTTAAGACTAAGCAGACCAGGTCGGTGGATTATTTCAACGCCATATTCTTGTAAGATTAAAGCCCATTAGGCTAGCTTCCTGGAAAGCTTATCGTTCGTCATCAGCGAATGTAAGGGTTGATGGTTAATTAAGAGTGTGAAAAGATTTCCGTACAAATAATGGCGGAAGTGAACGACTCCTTAAACCGCGGCTAGACATTCTTTTTTGTAACTACTATAATTTGATTCAGCCGTGTTATTGCTTGTGCCCGCGTAAGCAACTACGTATTCCTCTCTGCTCAACTCTCTTTGTGTCAAGATGGCAGCGATTCCGAGTTTCCCAAAATCTGTTTGGATACAAAAAGGGAGTTTGTGATTGGGAGGACAAAGAATTGGACCACTCGATAAGGCGGTTTTTAATTTTTGAAATGCGGAAATTGAAACTATGAGACCTCCATTGGCCCTCAGAGTATGCAGATCCAAAAGAATCTAATCTAGATAGTGCCGACTCCAAGTTAATATAAACCCAAATGATTGACCCATTGACAGTCACAATCCTAATATAGATTCACCTTTGTGAAATAACACTTTCTGTGTGCACAGTTCCACCACAGAATGCAAAGTTAGAAAATGAGATTTGGACACATTCACCCACTTTGACTTTCCCTTATAAATGCAGCCACCCTGGCAGACAAAAACTCTGACCGACTACACCCTTGTGTAGCTCGGACTCCCTTGAGTCCGCAGCAAAAAGAATCACTGAAAATGGTCAAGTAAATTGATAGTTATGGCTGGCCAAAGTTTGCCATTTATATAGAGTGCTCTCTGGGAGAGGCAGCTGCCTACCCAAAATTTTCTAAGTCCTATTCCCTCTCTAAAACTCTATCTACTGAAGTACGGCACCAATCAAATTACTATGTCGTACAGAAAAGTACAGGTGGCGGTGTACTTTATGTATGGTCATTGTACGACATGGCCAAAATGTCGACACGTGTCAAATCAGGATTAGTTCTAGTAATATCCAGAATTCCCGTAGTCGAATGTTATCACGCCACGTGTCATGTGACGTGGCAAAGACAGTAAAACGCCAAAAATGCCTTTTCCGTGATCGCGGCGCCTATCGTGGCCGTCCGATCAAACCGACTATAATCCTAGCCGCTGAAATTCGACGCTCGGTATTTGTTTCGCTATCGAAACAAATGCGCGGTATCCGTTCTGTCCACATACTGTACTTCGTACTAAATCAAACTGTATCTTTGTACTAAGTATCTATTAGCGGTTAAACGGATTAATCTACATATGACTATATATATATTTATCAAACCCTATATATCGTAATATCTGTCCTAGACTTAACGGCTAGAGCTATCGGCTAATGCGGAGTGACGGACGGCAGGTACCAGGATCAACTCCTGGGTCCGTCAACTAACTTTTGGTAAGTCTACCTAATTCACCCCCTTGTTTTCTTTAGAGAGCCTAGGCAGCCATTGCTCTAGCTCCCTATCCAGCCTTCAGTGACAAAACAAGTGTGGGGGCTTAGATAGGGGAGTTAGAGGCAGACCGCCTCAGCTCTTTTTCTATCCTAATACAGACCTAGAAAATACTCAAATATCAACAGAAATCTGATCGAGACCCCATATAAACGCCACTTCTTTCTTGAGAAGGTCGTTTAATAGAGATGCGATGGTGCTAAAATTAGATACAAACCTGCGATAATAATTAGCAAGTCTAAGAAAAACTCGCAGACTTATGAGGTCCGTGGGAGCAAGCAATTTAATGATTGGCTCTACCTTTGCTTCGAGAGGAGTGATCCCCTCAGCTGAGATAAAATAGCCGAGGTAAGGCACTCTTTCGGCTCGAAAGGTGCATTTTGCAGGATGACATTTTGATCCGACCTTTTTTAATTCAGTCAATACCCTTTCTATGTGAGCTACGTGTTCTTCGAGAGTAGCCGAGGCAATGATGAGGTCATCGATGTAACATCTAGCAAACTTTTAACCTCGAAGAACGGAGTCCGTGACTTTTTGAAATACAGCCGGAGCATTTTTCAGTCCGAATGGCATTACGGCCTATTCCCATCGCCCGTCGCTGCCCCAAAAGGCAATTTTATGCCGGTCTTTTTCCTCTATCTAAATTTGATTGAATCCTTGACGGAAGTCAAGGATACTATAATACTTTGCTCCCCCTGCGTGATCAAAAATTTATTCGGC